>VUQJ01020118.1:1978-17010 GCA_015108635.1 Andinoacara biseriatus | reverse complement strand
AATTTTTTTTTATTTTTTTTTATTTATTTTTTATTTATTTTTTATATATATTATGTATATGTAAAAAAAATATATATATATATATATATATATATATATATATATATATATATATATATATATATATATTCCTGTTCAAATCCTAAAATCCTTTCTTTTCATTCAGAATTCAATACAAAAAGGAGCACTCAACTCAAAGCATTTACAGTTATAATGCAAAAAGAAAAGAGAGAGAGAGAGAGGGGATTCAAAAGTGTATATGAAGTCGCCCTCATGGTGCTCTATGCCAGGCATGCTCACTTTGCTCTCCCAGCAACCTAGTCATCCCTCAATTTGGCCTTTTGCCCTTTTCTCTCCAGAGTCACTCAAGATATATCTGGAGCTATAAAACTCATCTCCTCAAGCAAACTTCCACTCGCCATGATTTATATTTCCCAATCTCCTTCCACTAACTCGCCTCTCTTTCCGTCACATTTGAGTTCAGCTAAAAACACAAACACGGGATGTGGTCTGAAGATTCTGACGCAGGTATTCAGGAACACACAGCAAGGCAGAGCCAGAGTCAGCGGTGATGCTGTGATTGTGGAATTTCTGCCTTTCCTGTGTCTTGTGAGCAAAACCAGCTAAAACAAATTGCTGGAATCTATAGATTTTGCCTTTCAACCGAGATTATAACAAAATGATTGAACTAGTCGGTGATAATGGTGTCACGGATGGTCACAAAATTTAATAAAGTATCTCCTTTTCAAGGAGCCATTGCACAGCATACAATACTGGAAAAACTAAATAAGTGACAGCTTTAAATTGTCCCACAGAAATGTTTCCCTCTGAAAAACCTTTGTGTTCATCTGAGCATGGATTACAAACTGGCCCCAATAAATTAAACTGTATTCATTCAGTTAATTGTTTCTGAATATGTGACGTTCAGTCATTATTGTTATTTATTGTTTAGAGTTTTTGTTTCACAGAAAAACAACAAATAGCATGACCCATAATTCCCACTGTGGCCACCACTTCCTGATGTTCCAGGATCCTCCAACAGTTCGGGACTGATTGACGCACATGTTATGTTAAATGAAGTGGAAACCACTGTGGCTGTGAATGCGGTTATCTACAATGTGAATTTTAATTTGAGGCCAAAATGACAAATTACAAACTTGTCCCTGCATAAAAAAACGCTCTCTCTTCAAGTCAGTATTACACAGCAGCAGCCAATCAAATATGTGCATTTCTAATAGATCACTTTGTTGCATGAACACTGTGGAAGGCTACCTTGAGATCAGTGCAACAAAAGTTAAAATAACATCCACTGAAACACACACACACACACACACACACACGTTAACTGCTTTAAAGCAGATCTGTTTTCAGTCTGAATGAAGCAAACTTTTAAAACTTAAATACGCCAATCGGAATTTTTTAGTTATGCTGACTTTGTGTACAGGATAAACTTAAATGAATTTCGGCCTTGAAAAGTGCTGGATTTTCACTATGTAAAATAAAAACAGTGACTGACACTAACTTAGTTACAGGATGGAGCCACAGCATTTACGCTGCAATGAACGTGCAAAAATCTACAACTTCTTTGTTCTATTCACAGTTTATAACGCAATGTGTTCAAACTTGCAGTCGTGTTGTTTGTTGGGCAAAGTTCTGCTGATCAATCATCTGGTGAGTTTATAGATTTTGGGAGCAAAAAAAAAGAAAACAAAAGAAAACAAATTTGATTCCAGAGCTGAGATGCCAGGAAATCCCAGCTGACTTGACTGGCTATCTTCTTTGTGCTTCTCAGCGTTTTGTTATCACAAGCTTTCCAAACACCGAGAAAAGTGACGAGATTAATGTTTCTTTACTTTCCTTTTAACCACCGGTGTCTCATCTAGTTGTTTACTGCAGTTAATACGGTTCATGCCCCATGCTTGCTTTTGAAGCAGGAGAAATATGGCAGATTTGAAGCAGGAGTGTGAATATTGGTGTAGCACAACCACTTTTTTTTTTTTTTTTAAATGTAGAATCTGTAAACATGTAAATTTGCAAGTTCTAAAAATAGTGTATGAAAGTAAACCATACGTGAAATGCAGCCATATTATTGCGTGTGAATTTATATTTGCTTCAGGTGACCCTTGGCATCACTGCTCTTTCTTGCATGACGTTGAAACTTTGCATGAATATCATATAGAGAACCTGGTGTTTTGCTCTTTCACCCTTCTGTGAACTCTAAACCTCGTCTTTGTCCAGTACATGCCGACAACGTCACAGGAAGAACACAGGCCTCTTTTATCCGTTGGCTACAGGCTATTAGTCTTTCCACCCTCATTTCGCCAGGCAGTTTCTGAAAAAAAGAAAAAAACAGTGACACAAACAGCCAGGGGGGGTAGTTACAAGAAAAAAGATGGAGGAGAGTGAGGGTGATATGGGTGTAGATGCATGTGCATGGAAGAGGAGGTGATTGAGGACGGTGGTGCAGAACAGACAAACTGTGCAAGCGTAATTCCCTGTGGCACCACAAGATTAATTTTTCACTTTAAATTTTCTGGTACATGCTGACACGTCAATGAGTCCATTTCATGCGGATAAGAGCTGCATGATGAGCAGATCACATCAGCTCCCTCCAAGCTTGTGTGAACCATCAATCCCTGGTCTTCACGGTGACAGGCTGAGCTTCGGGCAAAAGGTGGCGGCAGCCTGAGGAGATGGATTTGTGTGTGGATGGTGAGAGTAATAATAATAAGTACAGAAATGCCATTTTGTACATTAATTTGTATGTGGACGTCTGTATGGTAGACATGCTTTAAGACTGTGGTAAGATTAGATTTAAGGTTGCACTAAGGCTTGGGGGTAGGGTTAGGCATGTAGGTGTAAGTTGATGTAATGTCTGTGAAGTCTCTGTCTGTATGTAGGTGGGTGGGTGGTTGTGTGTCTTGGACATGGAGGCTAGAAAAAGCTAAACATACCCATTCAGAATTTATATCAAGTACACAAAGGTTGAATGCTGCAGAAAGAGGCTACAGCACCATCTTGTGGTGATCTGACACATTTGAACTTGTCCTAGATGTGTGCAGCAGCTCCAAAAAAATAAAAATAAATGAAATAAACTGACTTTTGTGCTGGAATAGTGCCCTGTTATAGTTTTACGGACAAGCTGGAATGGGCCTTTGGGAACTGTAAGTTACACAAGTGGATTAAATCTAGTTTGGCTAAAAATCAGTAGAGCCGAGTGAGTTTATGCACTTTGGACAATAACAGAAGAGTGAAACTGTGCATTTCTCATTGAGGGGTCTGCCTGTAGACCTTGAGTGTTTCGACATTTCTTTTGCGGGTTTTGCTGCCAAGACACCTCCAGCATGGAAAGAAAATACCAAAAGGTTTTCCTCTGTGGCGAGCCAGTCCCCACAGCAAAGCTGAGCAGGGGGTAGGGAGACGGGTTAAGTATCTATGGCACATGTTTGACCGATTTCTGCACTTGATAGAACAGAGTGGGCATATAATGACTGCGCTAACACCATAGAAGAAAGTGTGGCTTACTGAAATAGTCCATCCATCCATCCCAGCTGTCACAGGGTGAGAGGCAGGGTACACCCCATACAGGTCGCCAGGGCTGACTGAAATAGTGATTATAATAATTTTATACAGTGGCATGCAGGCCTGTGCTAAGTGCTATGTTCTGTATGTAATGCAAATGTGAAAACCTCTAAATACTTAAAGTGAACTGCAAATTATCATCTAATCACTTCAAAGAGCAATGTACAGACAGGCTCAAAAGGCCTGCTGTCACCTAGAGGGGCGAGATTTGACAAATTGTGCAAGGGCATAATGAAATGAGGACTACGAAAAGAGAAGCTACCCTACAGACCTGAAATGTTGCAGCTAGCAACATTACAGACCAAGTCACAGGCATATGGATAGTCTAATGTAAATAAAGGTACAGATAAAGTAAATCCATGCAGAGCTGTAGCACAGATTACACAGGACCGACATGCCAGCTGGCTTAACACTGCTGACCGCTGATGGAACAGAGAACCAGGAAGTCCAAAAGAAGTTAGATGATCTTTAGCATTTCATGATACAGCGGACAACTTTGAAAACAATGCTGCTTGTCTACATTATTAACCAGTGCTCATCTTTATCGCCAGTTTGAAGGAGTTTCCTTAAACAAGCACGCTGATCTCTGAGACCAATCAAAGCGCTCACAGTGTTTCAGAGGATTGAAGCAGCTTTGCCTACAGGGCCGTAAAGAGCCTGGAACAAACTCCAGATATGGTAATAGTGTCAGCTAATCTGCTTGTGAATCTGACCAAAGTCATCTTCTGATTGGTTCACACTGACTCTTCTTGTCATGTTTGAGACCTGAGGAGAATTAAGCCCACGGATGGCTACATCTAGGGGGCTTAGATGGGGTTTGCTTTAGGTGGACCTGCTTCAAAGAATTTGAAGGCTTCTTGTACAGATGAGTATGCACATAATGTGCACACGAAGCTGCAGATCAAACATGCACAGAATGCTAAAGCTGCTGCTAAGAATTCTTCTGTGTGTCCCTCGGGCTGTTTGCTTATCAGTGTCAGTGGAAAGTGTTGCTCTGCGAGGGCAGGATTTTATGCCTGTGTGTGTGAGAAAGAGCTTTTCTTCTCACGCTATGATGACTCATTGGTGACAACAGCACCACTCCGATGTTTTTTGATCACTTATGTTGGATTCTCCTAGAGGAGATTAGACACGCACAAGCACACGCACACAAACGTACATATTTCCTTGACATATTACATACCTGTAATATTTCATCCTGAATGTCTAACAGTATCTGCAATGCACATAAAAAAAACACTTTCCTTTTGTTTTATATCAGATAAAAACTTTTATGTAATCATAAATGAGTCTAAAATGTAAAAATTTTTGAGTTCAGTTTTAAATGCCACAGATTTACAAGGGAGAACGTTGGCTTCTCCATTTATAGTCTATTACTGCTGCAGTGAGAAAGGTTTCCATTTAAAAAAGGCAGTTTCAATCTTCATGAAGACTGAGGGCCTAAATGGATTCATAAAGTCATGGAATATAAATCAACAGAAATATTACTTGCTACCGCTCCACTTTCAACACAAGCAGCACACATTAGCACTGTTTATTTATATCTCACGGTGACAATTAATTTACCTCAGATCAAACACATTCACCTCTGTCTAGTTGTTTAAAGCCTATAGAGCTTTAATATATGATAGAAAACTGAGTGTTTTCTCTTACTAGCTTTTCTGTTGCTGCCTATTCACTATAAAGCAAATAGCTGTACATGAATTATGATCTAAATGTGCATTGTTCTATATGGATCTCATAAGGTGACCTGTGATGTTCTGTCATTACTGCTAATGGCAGTCACTGTCCCTTTTTCTGGTGTCCCTGTCCACACATACTCAGGTATTAGATTTCTGCGTTTCCATGTGTAGAAGGAAAATGAGGAGTTTGTCTTGTGACGTCAACGACGGGTGCCTTTATCTCAGACTGTGCACAGACAAAAAGATGGGAGCAGTTACTGCGACCTCTCCCCTTTTTGAAGCCTTGAGATGATTTTTGTGTTTTCATGTGGACCAGCGAAGATTTTGCTGTTGCCATCTTAATGTTTTTAAAACAGGATTTGGAAAGAGAGAGGCCTGTGTGTGACTGTGACACACCCTACTCATTGGCAAATTACAGTCACGAGGCATCAGCCAATGAACGCACTCTGCATAATCCTCCCTTCTGAAATACAGCATGACCAAGATTTAGAAAATGGACCATATTTTAAGTTCAATATGACCTGAAATGAGTCACTGAGCCTATAAACTCAGCAGGAAGACTTAGATTTCTAAAGGACCTGTGAACTCTTTTTGCAACCACGGGTATCACCCCCCTGCTGGCCATTAAAAGAATGCATTTAAAGCACACTTTTCAGACCCGAAAGCTTCAGATTGGCCAACATTTCTGTACAGTTTATTATGATAATTTGCCACATATTGATTAATGCTGGTAGCTGCAGAAGAAAAATATGCAACATATAACATATCCATACAGTCTGTGAGCTCCAGTCCAGAGCTGAGCTAAACACAAATAATGGAACTGAGCAAAAGTGACTGTGACTGTCCAAAGGCAACAAAAGCACCTGTCATCACTGCTATACTTCCTGGAGGTACAACAGTGATGACATAAAATCCGCTGAAAATTTCTGATCCAGCTGAGAAAGCGTGCCAAACATAATCCCCTGTTCAACCACAATCTACTGTTTTTTTCTTTATATTTTCGTACAGATTAAACAAACACGATATAAAGCCAGGCCAAATGCTAAAGCAACCATTTGCTGCACAGAGGCCAGTGTGAGACAAAAGTTTTCTTTTTAGACTTTTCTGCAGCCATTTTCCTGCCTTGAAAACTGGTCATCACAGGCCGTTATTACACTCTTGTGTAATAAAGGCAACTTTTAAGCAAACTCCTTTTCAACCGCTGCAAAAACCAGTACAATGAGTAGAACTGCAGAAAACATAAAGGGAAGATGCAGGCACATGTGGTGCAGTCGAATGTGTATGTGCCGTCTGAGTGTGCCTGATGGCTGCGTCCGTGACAGTGATGTAATTGGCAGTGTCCGAGTGGAGATTTGCAGGTGTCGGGCAATTGTGACACCCCTCTGCTGCAGGCCCTTTTTGTACCTCGTTGATAAGATAAGACTCAGTGTCTGTCGCTATCACATTCACGCAAAGTGAAAGGTGTCAGCTCCTTTCTTCCTGACAGATTAATGCGTTGCCATATTTGAAGCGTTTTTATCACTCGCACAGTTCACACGCGCCAAGCGCAAACACATTCATTTCTGGATATAATGTATGTGAGTGAGGATGACAATGATATTCTCTAAACTAAATATCACAGGCACAGGCTTTAGGGGGGAAATGCTTCTAAATTTGCAGCGATTGAGCTCTTTTATAAAAATCCCTTTATTGAATTTTCAAAAGATTCAGGTGATCATAAAACTAACTACTTAATCTACTAAATAAAGCACCACCTTTCCCTGTTCCAACCCTCTGACTTCTCCTCCCCAATCTATCTCAGCACTTCAGCAGTAACCCAGCAGGCTACAGCTCTCCACAGAATAATAATGACACTGACAATAATAAGGGCTATTACACAGAGGTGTGCAACCAAGAGGAATACAGCAAATGATAATGGATTTGTACCTACAGCAACACAGATTGGCCCACATGTTCTTGTACTCCTGCACAAAGAGAGTACCATTTATCATTTAAATTTGTTTTCCCAGTAACAGAAGAGGAATAAGATATTAACTATATGAACATTCCAGTTAAACAGAGTGCAGGCAAATAATTAGGCAGCGACACCGGCTGAACTAGTATCTGGTCGTCTTCTCTTGGACATTTAAAAAAAAAAACACTGAACCACACAATACATGCAGGCAAGGCTACTTTGTTTGGTACACCTGCTCAAATGCTCGTTAATGAAAATATCCAGTCACCCAATCACACGGAAGCATCTCAATGTATTTAGACATGTATACATGGTCAAGACAGCCTGCTGAAGCTCAAACTGAGCATCAGAATGGAGAAGAAAGGTGATTTAAGTGACTCTAAATGTGGCATGGTTGTTGGAGTCAGATGAGTTTTTCAGAAACTGCTGATCTGCTGGGATTTTCCAGGACAAACATCTTTAGAGTTTACAACAGATGGGCTGACAAAATATCCAGCGAGGGGCAGTTCTCTGGGTGGCGTTCACTGGAGAATGGTCAGACTGATTTGAGCAGATGGAAAGACAAGAGTAATTTGAATAACCACTTGATACAACTGAGGTATGCAGAGCAGCATCTCTGAATGCACATATACAGCAGTGGAAGTCCACACCAGGTGCCCTACCTGTCAGGCAAGAACAGGAAACTGAGGGTAACATTCACATAGGCTCACCAAAATTGGACAACAGAAGATTGGAAAAAGATTCTGCTGCACAACTTGGATGTTAGGGTCTGAATTTGGTATGATCAAAATAAAAGCATGGAGGGCGCTTGGGTGGCTTAGTGGTGAAGCTGGCGACCACATATGTATGCCGTGTTGCAGTGCAGGCAGCGCGGATTCGAGTCCCAGCCTATCACCAATTTGCCCGTGTGTCTTCCCCTGCATCTTTCCCCATTTCATCTCTCTCTCTACTGTGAGTGAAAGCCACTGTGACCAAAAGAAACGCCAAAAAAAATAATAAAAAAACTGATAGGATGGCTCCATCCTGCATTGTAAAAACCCAGGCTGGTGGTGGTGGTTGTAAGTATCTTTACAACATTTCCGATTTGCTATAAAGTAGAATTTCTTTTTGTTTGTGGAAATTTTAGTTTTATGTGATGTCTCTGGTTTTACATGTTGATTGATGTTATTTCTGGAGCGAGTTTTTAAAGGATTACATTTTTTTAGAGCATGATATGAGATGTATATGAATCCACATTTAAAAACTCTCTCACACACACATACAAACACACTCTTGCAGGGAGGTCAGCAGTTGCCTTAAGTGTCATGTGCTGTAAAATGAAAAGTCTCTTTTAGCAAGTAAAATTCAGTTTTCACACACTGGGGGACAGCAGACAGTTTAACAAGAAACGTATGTCTGAGCCTGAATAACAGCTGTAGATTTATCACTCTGTGTGAGACGAATAAAACCTGATCTGTTGATTCGTTTACCCTTCATCGTCCTGCTTGTCCTTTTGTCCAGTTCAGCATGAAAATACAACTTGATTTTTGCTATTTCTTTTGTTTATGTATTTAGTTTGTTTTTGTGCGCAGATCACGGAAAGCAAAGCATGTGTTGCTTTTATCTGTTTGAAGATCGTGTCAGGTCAGCAGATTCATTTTCCAGTTTCATCTGATGACTGTGACACCTTGACAAGGCCGAGGACTGACACACAGAACAGAGGCTCCCCTGAATTTGTTATGGCTTAGAGTTGGTTTCATAGAGCCTGAGGAAGGGGAGGGTTACATTTGGTAAATGTCTTTTTGAAAGACACTGTGTGCGCTGAAGGAGGTCAGGGCAAGCGGTGTGAATTTCAGGGACCGGGAAACCAGGGGTTAAGGGTGAATCACCAGGGGAAAGTGAACATAATCGGCCATTAGGTTTCAGGGGATGGAGGAATCACACTGACAGCAGCGGCCGACTGAGGCAAATACAACAAACTGGATTTAAAGGTGGAGGGAATCAAGGTAACTTCAATCTCTTAAAGCCCACTGACTAACTGGAGGAGCACTCCAACAACTAAATATTGTTCTCCTCCACAGAACGGAGGATGCACAAGTTATCTAGAAAAAAAAAACATCCAGTTCTCAGGGCAACCGTGCCCTGACCGTGCCCTGACGTCAAGCTCATAGGAGGGCCAACAGTAATTCAAATAACCACTCGTTGCAACCAAGCTATGCAGAAGAGCATCTCTGAAGACACAAACATGTTAAGCCTTGAAGCAGATGGGCTACAGCAGCAGAAGAGCACGCCTGGCGCCAGTTTAATATAGTATTTAATATAAAGAGTCCAGTACAGAGTAGTTTTCTATCAATTGTGCAATAAGGAGTCACTGATATCTTTTAATACTTTCTCACACCCACACAGTGACAATTATCTTTGTTTATCTTCAGTTCTGTGGTGCCTAGAGTGATTTCCACAGAGAAGCAGAACAGCACAAAACCAGACAAAAAATCCTAAATTGTCATTTTCAAAATTCAAGCAAACAAGATATGCTGATAAAACAGTGACCTTCAGGGGAACTGGGAGGTGGATTAGGAACTCTGAACAGGCCCAGGCTGGCTGTTTTCCTCTGTTTTGGTGTTTTAGTTTCACATTTTGTTGCAGTTCAGTATAGCTCAATAATTTTGAGCTATACTGTGAATATGTGAAAAACCATTTGCCTCTTTTATTGGCATCCAATCTGACTGCTCCAAAACTATACTGTCAGCACATCCAAGTCCTGAGAAAGCTGTCTGTAACCAAACAGCTCTCCCTTTTCTGCCTCCATATCCATGTTTTCTTTTCATTTTCTCTTCATGTGTGTACATATGTGCATGCCAGTATCAATCCAGACTGATTAGACATCTTTTGGCTCTGAGTCAAAATAGACAACGCTTCATTTCTCCCCCTTCTTTCCTACATTATTTGTCTTCTCAACCTTATTTGTGTCTCTTGCCCTCAGTGTGACACTCAGACACGCATGCACACAGTGGTTTTTATCATCAGGCTGCTGCCTTTGATGCAAGTGATAATGTCGAGTGCGGTCTGCAATGCAGTCGTGGGAGAGGTGACAACTCTCTCTTGTGTCGTGTACTCCACAGACAAGGTCGTAAGTCTCACTTACTATGACTGTACCATTGAATGAATCTCCATCTGAGAATGAGTCTGCATAACATGCCTGTCGCCCTTTCCAACCCCTTTATTGACGTTCTCACTATCCTTTTCATCCATCTCCATAATTCCCAAGTCTCTCATGAGGTTCTTTTTTCAATAAATCACACACATGGTTCTCGTAAACTCTCATTCAAACATTCAGAGATACACATCCCACATAACAAAGATCAAAATTGCATACATGAGAAGCTCAAACAATGGTTGCAGTTTTCATTGTTTTTAATACTTAAGTACAAAAAGGGTCTTTGTATAGTTTGACTTCTCTTTTCTCTACAGGCAGGAGGTAAGCTAAAGGACCAAACATAATCAAGAGTGGCCCATAATAGAGACCACCGTCAGGTGACAGGACACAGCTCCAACATGTACATGTGGGACTGGAAAGCTCTTCATACCACTACCTAATTTCCCAGACGGGACCTTCCCCAAGGGATCAATAAAGTTTAATTCATTCATTCATTCATTCATTCATTCAACTACCAACTCACTAAAAAAATGCCAGAATTTGGTTGCCAAGAGAATATATGGCAAAAACATTATTGCCCATTTCAATAAGGGGTAACGTTTTATCCTGGCTTTCAAGGCTAGGGCTGTCACGATATTGGATTTTTAATTACTTTGACCAAAATGATTAACAAGAACAATATTACCCCAATATTACATTGGTAATGTGCTTAAACTATGGTACCACAATTGCGTCCCTTTGCATATGTATTTGCTGCAGAGAGCCTACAGAGAGGGGGTTTCAACCTGTGCAGTTGCACGTTGCTTAATGTGAATGACGCCGTGCTGATTGGTTGACAAGCAGGCTGGAACAGGGCAGGGAGCGACAGCGGAGCTCGCCAGGAATGGGAAAATCATGAAAGAACATTGTAGATCAGAACAAGTACCGACAGTGGCTGCTGTGGACACTTTTCTATGTTTCTCCATAAGCATAAGCAAAAGTACCCCACTGACCAATTGTACTACAGACACCCTCTGCAGGTAGATGCAATCCATCACTGCCACCACATTACCACCACTAGACCATATGGGGCGTTTCCATTCGGGACTGCTCGGCGCGGGTCGCATCGACTCATGGCGGTTTGACAGCGTGTCCATTAGTAACGGGTACAAGTTTGCAGATACCTTCAGATACTTTATTCGTACCCAAACACCCGAGGTTCTGAGCGATCATTGGCTATACGAAAGTCTGACGTGGAAGAACAGCATGCCATTGATTGGCTAGAGAGTGTCGTCACTAGCGCAGTCATATGAGCGACTCCTTCACCAGAATCAACGGGTTTTTAAAATGTCACGTTAAACGCGACAAAAACCCAACAGCGCAAAACTGAAGGCAAGCAAACCGCGGATTGAATGCCCAGACGGACAGTTTGCATCAGTGGTTTTGCAACAAGAGAGCCATCTGAAATGCACACCCAGCATACATATTATAACCCTATACTGCCGGGTGATCGCTGCTGATCGCTGCTGAAGCACCATCATCCTACTAGCCGTGAACAGCTGGTTAACGCAGAGCCATCGCTGATCAGAGGAACTTTGAATTACTGTAATTATGCAACCGTTTGCCCTATTGGAAAAATTTAAATGGTTTCTGAAATCTGAGAAACTGCACTTCATAATCAACGTAGGAGATTACTATGGTTTTATTAAGAAAATTATGGTAACGGTGGCACTTTTAAAGTACACTGAGCCTGACAGGTTCGGGTATAGGGGTATACCTAACAATGATAACCTTTATCCATTAAAACATTGTACGGGAGACTTATGCACAATGATGATATTAAACTGTCATTAGCTGTTAGTTTGCCTTTATCTAATCCATTATTGTGTTGTGTTTTGAGCCACATACAAATTACGTCATGAGACTACTGCCCGTGCCTATATCGACTCCACCCACACTGTGGTGGTCCTCAAT
This sequence comes from Andinoacara biseriatus, assembly GCA_015108635.1. NCBI lineage: Eukaryota > Metazoa > Chordata > Actinopteri > Cichliformes > Cichlidae > Andinoacara > Andinoacara biseriatus. The sequence goes on along the minus strand of VUQJ01020118.1, from coordinate 4,703 downwards.
TGTAATGGAAACACAACACAACCATGGCGAATAGTTGCGATTCAACGTGGCCTGTTTCGTATGGAAACGCCCCAATAGTTTCCCCAACTGTGTGCAGGGGGAGTTAACAAGTAAATAACAAAGATTTGCCCAAGCCAGAACCTAAATCCACTTCTCACTTTAACTTTATGCCTTAAAGCCTCAATTGTACCCCACAGTGTAAAAGCTGTAATAATCAGAGCTCATCGTATGTCCTCGCATATCACCGAGCTTGTTAGAGGCACATCTGTCACTCTTTTACAGCATCTGCTTGTCTTCATTTTACTTTGTGCCTGAGACAATGTCATAGACAAGTAATGGGCTCAGAATGCACACAGAGCACTCATTAGGGGGACCGTTGTGAATTCTTGTGATCAAAGATTATTGTTTTCAAATCCCTGCAGATCATGCACCTTTAACCCATAAGCACACACACACACACACAGAAATACACACATCCTGGGTGGTATGTGCAGTTGTGATATCATTTAATGGACTCACATGGTCTTAATCAGCTTTTGCTAAGTAGCTGCCAGGTCATCCATGAAGATTTATTCCTGTTTTTATTAATCATATGATTATCACTCGCTTTTCTCTTTTTTTTTCTTTTTTTTCATTCAGTACTCGTGTGGCTCTCAGCCTTGTAATCATAACAACCAGCATCACCAACAGCAGTAAGAGTAAAACTAAACCATATCGCTAACCTAACATATCCTGACTCTAATAACCTCTGACCAAATCTTCAACCTAAAATCTTAAGATTTATATTATAAATACTTTTTGTCCCCCCAAAAGCTGGGTCCTCACTCTGTTGACTTTGTAATAGATTTATGTCCCCCCCTGCAACATATGTAAACATATACACTCCATGTATGTGTGTATATAAATATACATGAAGTACTACTTTTCATTATCATTGGAAAGTATCAGTCCTTTTATCCATAATTGAGGGAAGTATTTTAATGAGAAGCACATGACTGGTTAAGATGACAGGACCTCTTTTTGTAGTTGTACACACATACACACACACACAGAGAGAGAGAGAGAGAGAGAGAGAGAGAACATGCAGAGACCCCCACACATTATGGAAACTGGATAACATGCAGAAGGAAATGTGGTTTTATTCATTCAGAAAAAGAAACAAAAGGTCTCAAATAGACTAAAAACACACACATATTTCACTGTTAATGTGGTTTTAATTGCATTACAGGCAGATGATGTGAAACACAAGCAGTGGCCAGGGAAGTTTTGGCGTGAGTACAGAGTGCTCTGTTTCGCTCCTCTGTTCGGTGGTTTACAGTGGAAAGTACCTACCATGGCACAGAATTAAACATATGGTGACAGACACAAACTGAGATAATGAAGGCACTGAACAAAGGGTTGAGCACTGGGGGGGGATAACACTGTGGATAAAAATAGAAGAAAGATGGAAAAATGTGCTGTGATGAGCCAGCCCTGAAGCCCTGTGAGCTCCATCCAGATTGTTAAAGATCTGCTTCTCATTGCCTTCTCTACTTGACACAAGAAACTCTTTCTAAAAATGCAAAACCAACACAACATCCAGTCCTGAATAATAATCCAGAACATCTGATATTCTCCAGACATTCGTTGTTTTCAAATACAGCCAAATACATGATTGCCTTCACTTCACAGCCAGCACTTTTTAATTTATCCCAGAAATTAGGAAATAATTTTGTTACAGCACATACTTTATATGTGTATCTGCTTGTACAAAATATGTATAAAGTTTACAGACTGGTTCAAAGGTTTAGAGTGCATTAATCCAATTAAGGGCATGTTATGAGTGATAGACAGGTGAATGCTGTTTTTGTCATGATCAGCATTTGATAATACCATAGACTATATAAAAAAATGGGCACAGCTTGAGTTCCTGAAACATATATTCTTTTCAATGGTCGCCATGTGCTCATATAAAGACTTCCAGATTGGTCAGTAGGCGGTGATTTCATACCTAGTGATCTCTAATCTGGAACTAAACCTGCTCTAGGCCTGTGTGACTGAGGCCTAGAATGGTGTTACCTCCCACCAAATTCATGGCTCCTTACCATAGTAGGGCTGGCTGGCCTGTAGCTATAATTAGCTGTCTCTTCTGGGCCAACTCAGTAAAGTGAAGGGATGTGTCAGAAAGTTGCATCGACCGGACTTTATTTCTTTATGAAGGAAACAAATACAGTGGACAACTAGCTACTAACGGTTCAGTCATTAGTGGGTCACACAGACACATTTTGGGATGCTCGTCTACCTGCAGAGTGTTTGTTGTTAGATGGAGGCAGTGTGAGAAACGTGATGCAACTGGTCTGTGGGATACTCTTGCTCATGCCGTTGTTGGTCCATCACCCAGCCAGGGAAAAAGGTGTTTTTTGCACTTCCCCCATTTCTAGAGAACTCCTCTTTCACTCCCTTCCTTATTCCAGCCCACTTGTTAGCCAGTCAACATTCGACCGATGGATATGTCAAACCACATCCAGCAACATGCAGCTGGGATTTTGGAAGACTGCAGAGCACATTGATGGAAGACAAAAACCTGTCTCTGTATGCTATCCGAACAGAAACCCGCAGACAAACACATTTACAGGACCAGTTTCACTTTACTCTCATTCACAAGCACACACACACACACACACACACACACACACACACACACACACACACAAAAAGAAATAAAAAAAAAAAATAATTTCAGAAA
>VUQJ01020102.1:20269-32720 GCA_015108635.1 Andinoacara biseriatus | reverse complement strand
CTCTAAAAAAGAACCACTTTAAACTTTAAAGGGTAGTTTAAGCAGTAAAATGAGAAATGAAGTAAGTCCTGAAATATCTTTATATTGCTTTCTAAAGTGCATCGGCCGTGCAGCAGAACTTTGTGAGGGTGTGAATCTGAGTGAAAAGCTCAGACGTTAATAGCTATATTTCCTTTACTTTTCCTATTTTCAGCTCCTGTCTTCTATTGCAATGTTCTATTTTGTGCAGCCCAGTTTATTTTTCCGAGGAGGGGTGGGGCTGGGGGGGCATCAGTGTAGAAAGCCGAGGTGATTACTTTCAGTATCTGTTTGTATCTCCCAATAATGATGATGATGATGGTATCTGGAGCTTAAGATGCAACAATAATACACAGTTCTGCAGAGTTCACCTTCCAGTCTGTGTTAATGAGATGACTCCTGCACCCAAATGATGCTGTTTAATTTGCAGAAACCTGCATACTGGCTGTATAAAGACGGTCGGTGCAGTCACAGTGTGCATTGTAGAATATATGCAGCATCTTTTGACGCCAAGTATACCACCAGTGAAAGTCCAGCTGTGCAGGGGGCTCATCCTCCCTGAGGTAGTTCCACAGGAAAGGATGATGCAAGTGGAGTAAAATATCCGCATTACTAACACAGCCTTAAATGCTGTGTTTTGTCACATTTTTAATGATCGTGCCCTCACTAAGCTCAGGTTGCGACGTATCAGCGCTGACCCTCGTGGGCTGAGCTCTGGTAACACCTTCCAATCTGTGTTAATGAGACGACTCCACTCCGTCTACGGGTCACGGTGATATTTACAGAAACCGTTGTAGCGGCAGAGATCCGCGCCTCCCTGCGGTGCACCCTCGCCTCATTTGCATAGCTTTCAGACTTCCCTTCCTCACTCTCCCTGTTTCATCGCTCTCACTGTGCTCCTCCATGATCGACAGGCTCCTTCACACTTCTCTCCAGTTTGTGTCGCACATGTTAATTAAAGCCTCTAATTAGCTTCCCCTACTAAAAGGCCGCATTAAATCAGAGTTGGAATGGCAAATGATTCCTGGCATTAGCATAATTGTGTTTTTGAAGTGTAAAGATTCGGGCATTAGGGATGCTAGCACGCGTTTTTGTTTCAATGATTTGTTGTGTTTGTGGCGCAGGGCCCAAGGGGCTGGGTTCGCGGGCCTCAGGACCCTACAGGGGCCACACACTAATGAGCCCCGCTACTCTCTGATGAAGCAGATACAGGAAAAACAAAGCTGCAATGTAATGCCCTCAGGTGGTCCTAAGAGTCCATCAGAGGGAGTCTGGTATGTGTGTGCAGTAGAATGAGTAACAGTAAACCAGCCCCCGTGCCCACATAACCATTGCATCATTGTTAAAAGTACTTACAAGCACTGTACATAAAATAGTACTTACCAATGAGTCATCAGCTTTCTCATTGTTTGAAATGATTTGAGTCACAGCTGAGCTGACAGCAACTTTCAAAAGCCATTGATTTGATCTGTAACAATTTAGTGCCCTTGATTCACTGTACTGAACAAGTACAGCTTATTAATGTTATCAAGAGTTTAAAAAGCAGGATTTAAATCCCACACCTGGCGCCTTTAAAGTGCAAAAGAAACAACTAAAATCCCAGTTATGAACTGCGACCAGGTGTTCATGGGCGTAAATGGCAGCACCGAGTTGCTCTGAAAACAAAAAGAGATCCAAACACTCTAACAAACACGAATCAGGAAAGTTTTGAAGGCTGGAATTTTGTGTTTTGCTTCAAATGTGGATCTTGACCAAACAGCAAAATCGGGCTGAAAAATTAAGCCAACGGACAGACAAAACCTGCAGCTCCTTAAATGACCGCTTGAGGCTGATCCCCCAATAGTGTGTCAGTTTCCAAAGACTCCCATATTAAAAGGTACTTGTAATAAGCTATAAACATGATCATTTCCATCAGTCCAATTTGCTGTTGCTTATCCAGGTTTGGGGCACATGCAGAGATGATCCAGATCACCCTCTCCTTAACCACCTCCTCCAGCTCATCCAGGGGATGTTCCCAAGCCAGTCTCGAGTATGTCCTGGATCTGCCCTGCAGCAATTTTGGATGAATAAACCTAAAAGGCTGCACGAGTTTAAATCTAAGGGTAAATCTTTTATATACAGTTTATGGTCCTGACAAGAAGTAGACCTACTAAGCAGCCTGCTTGAAGTCCAGGTCTCCATAACGCATTATTGAAATTTTGGAAAATGTTACCCATAACACTGTAAAGCCACAAAGATGCTTGCATTTCTCTTCAGGGAGCTGTAGTTCCACCTTAATGTGAGAACATATTGTCAAAAATAAAACCTGTATATGTCCGTCAGCTGTACTTAGACTGTCCTGTCGCAGGAGAGTGATGACTTCAGAATCCACTTCCTTATTAGTGTTAGACTCTTATGCCCCAGGTCATGTCCTCTATTACAGAGTGACATATCTGGATTTACAAGTGATTAGTGCTGTGCACATCATCAGCTATCAAACATGACTGAAGCTGTCAGCATCCCATGAATTGTGCCTTGGGGTAAACATGATGTACTTTTCAGGAGTTTCCTCTGGGTGAACTCGCTCACTGCTTCTGTGGTGAAATTATTCAGGGTGAACTTGTCTACCCAAAAGGCACAGTGGTGGAACGGTGACAGTTTGGGGGTTGTGTGATAGCTGAGAGTGTTGTCATATGAGTTATTATTGAACCAGCCAGACTTACCACAATGCAGCACATTCCCACTCTGGCCTTGATTCCGCTCCAGGCATGAAAACCCATTAAGATGCATTGCAGAAAAGTTGAAGAAATGATGCAAGGAGGAGGCTGCAGACAGAATTATTGCCACTTCTACACAAGGCTGCCTTTAATATCATTAATTCTAATTAAACGATTTTTCTGTCAGCAATCAAATCATTTCGTTTTTTTTTTTTAAAGACGGGTGTTGATTACATAACGACATACTGCCACATCCTGAAGTGACAGATGTAATTAGGTGGAATGATTTTTTTTTAATGGCCGCAATATGTGTTTTAACTTTTGAGAGCGGGAAAGAAAAGAAGAACATGAAAAAAGAAGGAAAGCAAGAGAGAAGGCAAAGTCAGAGAAATATGGAGACTGCACGCAGCGCCAGACTCTGTTTGGAAGTCTAACATTCATTATGTCTGTTTCACTGGTGCTGTTAGTCAGAGCTTAGTAGGAGATCGCAGCCAGCCAGCAGAGGAACCAAGGGCACTGCCAGAGGCTTGATTTACACAACAAAAAGACATTTCACCCTATGTGACCTGGACAGGACTTTAACATTGTTTCTCAAAGTTTTGCCAAGTTTATGTAGTTGGAGCTGCCAAAAGGAAACACTCCAGTAGTACGAGCTGTGAATGCTGGCCGCTCTGCCCCCGCTGCATCCATCTATTCTTGTTGCATCTGTGCCGATTCCAACTCCAACTTCTGTCAACAGGTACATAAAGTTTGAACTTTACTAAAGCTGCAAAAAAAAAAATACACTGAGATCTGACATTATAGAGGAGTCAAGAGATATTACTTGGCATTGTGCAGAGCAGAAAATAACTAAGTTCAGCTGAATGATTGCCCTTATAAACAACAGTAATATACCAAGACACAACAGCACCACGCAGTTGGCAAAGCACAAACCATGTAATTGTATCATTTCTGAGAATGTAGTTTCTTCTCTCACTCCATCTCTTCACTTTAAATTCTAATTTCCTTTGTATGTCGGAGCCATTATGCAAGTGCAGTATTACAAAAGAAGAAAGCATAAAATTACAAATTAACAAGTGGTAGAATATACACTGCTCAAAAAATTAAAGGAATTTTTTTTTGTAATCAGAGTATAGCATCAAGTCAATTAAGCTTATGGGACATTGATCTGGTCAGTTAAGTAGCAGAGGGGGGTGTTAATCAGTTTCAGCTGCTTTGGTGTTAATGAAATTAACAACAGGTGCACTCGAGAGGCAACAATGAGACAACCCCCAAAACAGTAATGGTTTTACAGGTGACATTTTTTTCCCTCTTCATCTCTTCTGACTGTTTTTTCATTAGTTTTGCATTTGGCTAGGGTCAGTGTCACTACTGGTACGTGGGGGCCATACAAACCACTGAGTACCGGTTTGAATTGTTGCAATGAAATTTCAGTGCAATGGACTAGCCTGCTGCATCACTTTTTCACTTTGATTTTTGGCCCACTGTAAGCTGATAATTTAAATTTTCATCAAATGATGTGGCATCTTTTAATCCTAACACAATACCCAGTCCACATCAGAGTTAAGGAACACAATTATCTCTTTTCATTGAGATCTGATGTGTTTTCTAAGTGTCCCTTTTTTGAGCAGTGTATGAAATAACAAACTATAGTATCATATAATAAATACTTGCCTTTGCAACATATTGACAGACCTGTTCAAATCATTGCTTTAATTTTAATAAATAAGCTTTAGTGTCATCAGTGAATGTAACATGGCTAAGAGTCTTTGTCTTACATCAGTTAATAAACTTACAAAACAGTGCTGACATGCTAATATAGTATTTAGCAGGCAGATTGTCTTCACACGTTATGCTAACAACGTACAGCAAGGAATTATGGGAATGTGTTAAATTTTGCAGGTATTTGGCCATAAACTTCCATTTGTCCAGTTTTCAGTTTATAGTGGCAGTGGGACTTGAGCCTATCCCGGCTGTCACGGGATGAGAGGCTGGGCTAGTCTGTTCTCTGCCTTGCAAATGGCGCCACCCACAAACAGTGATCAGCTGGCACAATTCTCGCTTTGGTGTTGTTTTGGCCGTTCGTGCACCTGTCAGTTTATGTCTTTTGTCCTGTCTCTTCACTCTGACCCAACCGGTTGTAGCAGATGGCTGCCCCTCCCTGAGCCTGGTTCTACCAGAGGGTTCTTCCTGTTTAAGGGAGTTTTTCCTTCCCACTGTCGCCAAGTGCTTGCTCATATGGGGTCGTTTTGTAAAGGTCTTTCCCTTACAATATAAATCGCGTTGAGGCAACTGTTTGTTGTGATTTGGCGATATATAAATAAAATTTAATTGATTTCAATTGAATCGTAACCTTGCGCTGGTGCCACAGCTGACACCACTGGGTTGAAGACACGCATGTATGATCATGTTGATTTTTATAGCTAGTTTACACCTGAAGATTTTTCCAGTGTATTTACCAAGTTGTCAGTCCAATTACTGTAGCGATATCTTTGTAAAAAAAAAAAGAAAAAAAGAAAAGAAAAAAAGTCATCTTTATTGGAGTGTTAGAGAGCAAGTCTGAGAATTGCCAAAGTCACAAGAAAGCCATCGTGGTAAGCAATTAAATTTTAAGATTATTCAGACTGAACCAAAATAGGAGATAGCGCCACAGTGCTACCTGTAGAATCACACGGGTAATTCAATAAGAATTGTTTTCCCCTTTCAACAGCAGTTGGCAGCACACAAAAACCCAATCACCTGAGATGTTTTTGTTCCAAGAATCCTCTCATAATCTGCTCCACCTCTCTGACAGATGGGTAATTGTTAAAACGTGAGTGTTACATAGCCACAGGTCTGTGCTTCAACATAAGATTCTTAGAGTTCAAATGAACCACGATGTGCTTACAGGTGTGTATTTATTGGCCGTTTTACAGCAGCTTCGAAAGTGACTCATCTTAAGGACCAAAGAAATTTATTCAGTCATTATAGGGGGAAAAAGCCTTATTTATAACTTAGAGCAGTAAAGGTTCAGTCCTAGATGTTTTTTTTCTTTTCTGAGATATTGACGCAAAATAGTAAATTTGTCAGCTAAGTTCACCATGTAGGTTGTTTCTGTATTTAAAATGAATAATTTTGCATGGTTTTAAAGGTGTTATCATTTAGTTTTAAAAAAATGACATGCAGGTATTGTGAAATGAAATATGTGTGTGTTCACCTTTAAGAAGCACTGACAGACAGTCTAGATAAAAACAAGCCGATGGCAAGATGACAGGAGCAAGAATAAACTGATATTTTAATTTAAAAAATCCCAGCGCCTCATTTGAGTTGGGTGGGGCTCCAAATACCAGACAGAAATATGGCAGGTAAACACGCACACAGGCACACATAGTGACGCACACACACACACACACACACTTTCTCGCTCTCTCTCTCTGAGCCCTGATTGAGTGCAAGTGTCTGCGTTGGCGGTCAAGGTCAGCTGATAATGGGAGAGATTGAGGACAGGGTGAGACGGCGGGGGGGTCGGCAGCAGTCTCAGGTAATGAGATTTACGACCCTGAGCTCTCTCTGTGCCCCCCCTACACCCATCTCTCCCCCCCAACCCCTCAGCTAACATGATTTATAGATCTAATAGTCGTCAGCGCTCCCGCCTAAGATAGAGCCTTCACATTATCACAGAGGGAAAGTCATCCGCTCAAGAGGGCAACAATACAGACACAACTTCTTAGATGTTTCTGCATGTGTTTGTGTACGTGTGGCATGCTAATGCTTCGGTGCATGAAGACATCAGTGTGCACACACATACCTTATCTTTAGAACCTCTCATATATGTTCTTATACAATAATATAACAATACAACAATAAAATATAACAATAGCTCAAATTATATTGTGAGAGCTCATGTATCCTCAGGTAGTTATTACCCAACTTTTCACCCCTAAACTTTTCATTTTCTAGCTTATTGTTGGTTTAGTTCTAAAAGTCAAACCCCACATATTCAGAACTAGCTGGTGATCATTTACTAACGTTGCTAAAGAGCCTTGTTATAGCACAGGGTTGGCGGGCACCAAAGCAGAGCTAAACGGAAGAAAAATATCAGCCTTAAAATTCAACTGCTTTTGAGAAGGAGCGCGTTCCTGAAATCAAACCACTTCTATTTGATGTGCTCTTTGGGAGGGATACACATCGGCTAAATCATCAAAGAACACCAAGGCACTCTCTGTTCAGAAAAATGTAACATGGCGTGGTCGTGTTTAAAAAAAAAAACTCCAAGGCATTTTAGCTCACAAGCCTTCATCGGGGAGTGAAACCTGATGGACTGTGTTAGGAGTTTGTTTGACATGATAGTCACAAGTAGCAACAAATATAAAATGCAACAACTTCATATTTTTTCTGTTGCCCAGTTGACAATATTGTTGTCCATCCTTTTTCTTCAGGGTCATAGGGGGGGCTTGAGCCTATCCTGGCTTTCATGGGGTGAGATTCTAGGTTGCCAAACTAGAAACACCAATTAACCTAACCCATGCAGAGGACATGCAAAGTCCTGGTTTTGAACCCAAGCCCTTCTTGCTGTTAGGCAACAGCCCCAACCACTGCACCACCAGGTCCAAGCTTACTCAGAGTAACACGAAAAATGACCACCCTCCTAGTTCAGTAGAGAAATTTCACAATTTTCTTTCTGAAGCCACCCCCACATAGGAAGTGATTTGCAGCAACATGGCGAGCAGAGTCCATAGATAGCCAATGACTTTCAGCAGCTTCAAGCAACTGCAGGAAAAAAAGATCAATAGCTAAATTAAGAGTAGACAACCTAAATTATAACATTTTTCCACTAGCAACATGTTTGCATGAAAAAAAACTCAGTTTTTCTTTTAATTTCTACCAGTAAATGTCTTCTCATTTTGCTAACTTAATGCTGAATGCGTTCATTCTGAATAATGCTGTTTGTTTGCTAAACCTAAATGGTGCTGAAGTGATAATAGTCCAATTTAAATTACAACTAAAAATCCAACAAAAAAAGGCAACTAGTTGCCACACAGAAGTAACAGCATAACTCTCCCATGCCACCCTCAACACAGCTCTGCTCATGTTATAACACTCCAAACAAAATGACAATCAAGTGAAACGGCACACAAGCAGTGCTATTGTTCCAGTACGCTGCACAAGCCAGCTGAGGCACTGCGGCAGTAAGGACGGAAGCCATTGAACTTACTGCTCATTACGAGTACAACCTCTCCTGGAGCTGCAAAACAACTGAGGCAATATTTAGTGTCTGTTCAGCTGTTTGCTAACTCTTTTGCACAGAAAAAACAACAACAACAATATGGCGACAGCCAGATTGCCTCCCAATAGATGTGGTGCTAATATTTGCACTAGGCCGGCTGTACGTGTCGAAAAATATGGTGGATTGGATTTCGAGCACACCCTTACACACATAAACACCCCCTTCAGTTGTTTGTTCTTATGCAGTCTCCCATCTTGGTGTATTTTGAGAATTAAACCAATAAGCCCCCCGCTAAGCCCAGCCTAGCAGTTATTGATGTGCTGCCTTATTATTGTCTGGAGTTTATTCTGTTCATATTCACTGTGTCTGCCTTTGTGCCAAGAAGCAGTTACTGTAAACAGGCTGACACTGAGGGGCTCAGAGACACACAGGCTGCTGTGGAATTTTAGGCAAAAAAATATGCCTGAGAAATGACATTAATCCTCTGATAGCATTTTATTAGTTCACGCTATTGTTTCAGGGAAAAAGCATATATTAATATTTTTATTTTGTGGAACAGTATGAAGAAAGGAGCAAAATTAAAGGTGAATTTTCAGATAGAAAAGGAACATTGCAATCAATCATGCTAAAAGAGACTCAACACACACACACATGGACACACCTACCTAACACCTCCCCTACAACTTACACCGACCGCTGTGGTCATGTGATACTCAGTGAATCCTTAATGAACTGACTCGCGCTCTGTTTTCCATTAAATTGTGTATCCAGAAAAATATTGTTTTAAGTTCATTTAGATGTAAAACTGCACAAAGAAGTGACTACCACTCCAAAAAAAAATAAAATAATGCAATTTCAAGCTTCCGCCTGCTTCCTTTTTAACATTTAATTTTTAATTTACTATATTTTTATTTATTGCATAGCCACATTTTGAGGAAGAGCAACCCAGAAAGTCATGACTATGTTTTCAAATGGCTCTTAATTTTCAGCCTCTAAGGTTTTGTTTTGGTTTTTTTGCTGATACAGATACAGTGTTGCACAAGCAATCATTGTCTTTCAAATTAATAAATACATTACATCATTATTCTAACTGAAGCGCTGCAGTAGTCCTCTGTACCAGACAGTCCCACTGCATACCAATACACTGCAAATTGTGGCTCCATAGTGTAGTAGATTAAATATTTGCTTTCTCGATTTGATCCCTGGAAAAGACAGAGGTTCCCAGGGGGTTGCATCAAGAAAGCCTCCAGTGTAAAAATCTGCCAAATCATGTGGTGCTACCTGCTGCGGCGACCCTTTGTGAATAAGGGAGTAGCCAAAAGTAGATTTTTAACATTATACTGTAAATTATATACTCAACCATGAGTTTGGACCTTCAAGGTATCACAGTTGATTTAATGCCTGCCACTGGAAATAAAAGCACGTCCTTTTCATTCTCTCCAGTGTTGCAGTGTTGCGATCCATTTGGCCGTTAAGGCAGTGTTTCTCAAACTGTGGTGCTATTTACATAGAGACACCGCTTCACCACCAACAGGGGGACAGGGGTCAGGATGGGCACCCTAACCCATACAACAAACTGCGGTGCACTTTGTATTCTGGCATCTTTCTATCTGAGCCAGCATTAACCTTTTCAGCAATTTGAGCTACCGTAGCTCGTCTGTTGGATCAGTGACCCCGTCACTGGTTCACCACTGCTCCTTCCTCGGACCACTTTAGACACTGACAGCTGCATACCGAGAACACTCCACAAGAGCTGCAGTTTTGGGGATGCTCTGACCCAGTCGTCTAGCCATCACAATTTGGCCCTTGTCAAACTCACTCAAATCCTTCCGCTTGTCTATTTTTCCTGCTTCTAACACATCACCTTTGAGGACAAAATGTTCACTTGCTCCCTAATATATCCCACCCAGTAACAGCTGCCATGATGAAGAGATAATCCACTTCACCGGTCAGTGGTCATTATGGTAATGCTTGATCACTGTACGTATGCTTAGAGCAAAAGTCACAGCTACAGGAAAATTATACTAATATTTTGTGTGTAAGGTATTCCATAAAGTATCTTCTACTTGCATTGCACAATGCCTTACTTACAGTAGACATCTTAACCCATTCTCTTGCTATTCTAATATTATAATGGTGACACATGGAAGTTTTATCTTGTTTAAATTTCAGTTTATTAGATGCCCAGTAAGGCAGACAACATTTCTGGAAAACAGCCTCAAGAAAGAAAAAGTAACAATAACTTTTTGCTTGTAAGACTTTGGATTTATACCTAATGCAGCTGACTCACTGGAAGCTGCCCACCCCTGCATGCCTGTGAAATCATCCTGTATTATCTCCTATATCATTTTATCTCATCACACCCAGTGTCTCTGTGTGGGTGTGTGTCGGTAATCATTTCATAGGGAAGTTTGTCACTTTAAAAAAAACAGGTGGGATAAAAGGTGTATTTAGGCAAAAACATGTTTGTTTTTTTTCCAAAAAGTTGCTAATGCTGCCAAACTTAGATAGGAAGAAAAAAAAACCCGTAGTCTTCATTTCTTCTGAGATGCATGTTATTTAAAGTGCACACACACACACACACACACACACACACACACACACACACACACACACACACACACACACACACACACAGACAGAAAGGGCTTGGATGCTTTTATTAATTTTGTTTGTTTGTCGGCTACTCAGCTCTTTCACCTGAGGAAACCATCTCGGCTACAGGGACAATAAATAGTGCCGTTCAAGTGCCTCTACAATTTTCAGCTCAATAGAGAAAATGCACTGTTGATTTCTCTGCGGTGTCTCGGCTGTTTTATTAGCAAAGAACTAAAGGCACATTTTTTCCCTTCTGTTTATTCCTCTGTTGGTGGAAAAAAAAAAAAAAACCTCCTGAGCTCCTTTCAAACTGTGAATGTCTCCTGGTTGCAGAAGCAATCAACATGCGTCCCGAATAATAAAACTTTAGGGTGATTGAGAGGACAGCTTTGTATTGTCAGTGGATAATACTGTCTGCTTGTTGTCTTTCCAGCTCTAGGCTCTCCACCATCAGCCAATCTCAAGATGTACATTTCATGAGGAAAAATCCTTTTTTCAAATGTGAGACTAATTTCATCTACCAGACACCAGGATTTCAATTTTTCACTCAAAGACTAAAAACAGATTAATAGACACACACACATACTAACTACGGCCATATTTTTCTCACTGTACATTCAAACATGTACAGTAACAGCACTTCAGTGCGAAAGCAGCTTTGTCTCAACACAGAGGAGAGCGAGTGTTGCCAGAGAGAGCTTAAAATGGCTGCTGAAAGTCAGAATACTGGCGCTGAACCAAGCCCAGCAGACGGTGGACAGGCTTGCGGTTGGATGGCTGGGTTCGAAGGCAGCAGCTTGTTAGGATGGAAATGGATTAGCGAGAGGCACAATGGGAGTCTTAGGCGTGTCTGTGGTGTTGTGTTAAAGCCCTGCCTACGTTGCCCGGGCTGCTAGACTCATTTATGCCCAGCGGTGCATGCAGCAGCCAACTCTCACACACAGGGCTTTCCTAATTGCCATGGTTTCTTCTGTGCTCGCAGCGACAGCCTTGATTCAGCATCCATCAAAGCGGTGAATTAACCTGCGGCGACGCACAATTGTTCTGTTCGTCACATGCAGCTGGAAGTGGAATTATTTTTCTGACACAGTAGTGCTACATTGTGGGAAGCACTGCAGAGAGTTTTACAGCAAGATGGAGAAATTCGGAACAATAGGCAGGTTTTTCATCACCTGTGCACAGAAGAGCTGAAAGCCTTTGTTCCAAACTGGTAAAACTCTCAGTGTTTACCTCCACTGCCTTCAAAACACGAAGATGCATTTAAAGCATAATTGCAGTATATTTCACATTTAATATAGCTATAATTATTTTGCACGTCATGCTCATTTTGCCCTTTTCACCTGTTGCAGAGATGAGTCACACATAACACACAACTAGCATGAGCGTACTCCATCAATTCCAAGAGTTAATTTTGCATAAATTCCAAAGTTTGTTTAGGGCACGACTAAAACTAAGCACAGAAATTATCTTGGAACAGTTATTAAGCATCTCCATCCAGGGATACATGACCTGCAACACAATGGTGGTTTAGCCATTTTTCTTCTTGTACTTGTGCGTCTGATTTGACGCGTTATGCAGGCAATAATTATTTACAAAAATTTCTAATTTCCATATTTTTCTCCTCTCCACCTCCTCAAATAATTGATTGAAAAGGGTTGTGCCCACTAGTTGCTGGAAATTCTGCAGTGCAATGCTGCATTGAAAAACGAGTGATGACTGCTAAGTAATTTAGATTTTGTGTTTTTCACGGCGGTATTATGTGCACTTATTAAATGGCAGTCAGCAGAGAGATGACAGGAAATTAGGGGAGAGAGGGATGGAAATAACATCCAATAAAACATGCCTGAAATGGAAGAAGTCTGTGGTTAGCTTGAGAAACAAGTCTCTCTCTCACACACACACACACACACACACACACACCACAGTAGCATAA
>VUQJ01020101.1:14406-25071 GCA_015108635.1 Andinoacara biseriatus | reverse complement strand
AAAAGGAAAAAAAAAAAAAAAATTAAGGGAAAAAAAAAAAAAAAAAAAAAAAAAAAAAAAAAAAAAAGAAGAAAGAAAACAAATGGGCCTGTTTGGCCCATTTGTTTGGTCATCTTAGAATCATTTGAACTCTGTTAGTGTGCCTGCAGTCTGTAAGACACAAAAATGAAAACACAAGCACAGAGATGCAGATACGCAATAGACATTCAGTATAGACACAAACTAGCTCACACACCGACACGGAGGCTGGAGTATGATGAATGATGTTTGAGCTCGGGAGGTTGCACTTCATTAGGGAGGAGGACAAATTTTGTGCCAAGCTCAGTGGTCTGTTTATCCTTACTGGTCTCAGGCGAGCCAGCGGAGACAGTGGGAAACAATGCTCAGTGTCAGTCACAGGGGTGCATAACACATCCATGATTAAGCCAGACCCTACCAGACGCTCTTCACTGTATTGTATGTCACCCGCAAGGGTCCATGAAAGTTAGATGGTCAGCACAGTGATGATGGATTACCTATGAGGACTGGAAGTCAAGCTGGGTCTCGCGTTTCCTCCTATGTCCCATGTTTATTATTACATGCTGTGTGGAGTCATCTGTCAGCAGAGCTGCCTCGGGCTTTGTTACAGATGCAGGGAGCTAGCACCGGCAGTGTTTGACTAATCAGATGCACCGGGTATTATAATGATTATTATTGCCGTGCATGGAGCAAATATAGCTGCTGCTTATGCAGCTCTGTGCCACAAGTTGGCACGGGACCAACACAAATATAAAGTCTTGTTCATTCCATCATAGTACAGTGGACGTCCCAGATTGTTTGGAACACTTAAGGACTTTTTTAAGCTGTGTCTGCATTTAGCAAGTAAGCTCCAAATGCTTGTATGTGACCTTGCTCCTCCAGCATCCTCTAGTTTCTCTGACGATGCTACGGCGGATCAGTGCTAGAGATGATAGAACAGAGGCTCCCTTTCACTTGCATGTAACACCAGGAAAATGGATGGATCCTACTTAAACTGCCAGATTAGTGCATTAGCGGATTCACATATCGGGGGAATATAAATCCATGATTTTTTTAGGTGCCATTTGGTACGGGTGCTTTGACATACAGGCAGGTTGCGGCCATTGTGGATGCCAACAGCCAATGGCCCCTACAAATTTGCATTAGGAGGAAGGACGGGCGGCTGTGGCCATAAATCACCAGGAGGACTACATTGGAATCTGTGTTTTAAACCTTGCTTTTCTTTGCCTTAGGTAGGTTTAGGTTCTAACATTTTCTGGATTAAAATATGAGCATCTTGTAATCTAGACACATACAACAAGGTAAAAAAAATAGTCAAATATAGAGATGTTCAGCAAAACAAATTTGCCATGTTCTTGTGTGACAAGGCCTTAATATCTATTGTTTAAATAACTTGTCAGCATCTGTCATATTCCCTAGAATGAGGTCTTATCTTGGCAAGTCCAGTGATCTACCAGTGACCTATACAACAAAAATATGACAAAGCATCTGGATGGATTCATTTCGGCAAAAGAAAGTAAACTTCCCTTTTTTTTTGCGAGAAGTGTAGCAGCCTTGTCTTCTTGGGCTCGGCTTGCTAGGTGGTTTGGCAGCACATTATGCTTCTGTTCCCCCTGTAGCAGCCACAACACAAATTATGTGTATAGCGAAACAGGTTTTCTGAGCCAGTGTTGCTGTGGAGCATAGTATCATTGAGAGAACAACAATGGCATGCAAAGTGGAAGTGCTCGTTCCCCTGACAGTGAACTGAAAAATGAAACATTTGCTCTATTGTTTGGTTTTCTCCACACAAAAAAGGGGGGCAGTGAAATGAAATGTTGGGAAGTACGGCCAACACGGTGTCTCTTGTCCCTTTAATGTCAACTGGTGAAAAGCATCACAGGCCCGTGTGGTTGGTGGATGATTACGACTGAGTCTCTGTAAACACATCGTGCTTCACGATGTTCTGGGATTGATGGCTGATGTTTTCAGTGGCCCTTCGCTGTCATTCAGAGTTGCCAAGTGTTGGAAATGCTGTGCAGGTTAAAACTTGTTACTTTTGTTCATGGTTAAAGTAATTGATATCACATCTATGCATGACTATAGAGGTGTAAATCTTTACTGTAGGTACTCATGTACCTGTGTGTGTGTGTGTGCATGCTGTGTTTGTGTGCAGTTCTCATTTGAAATGATGACTGAAGACATATTGGCCTCGGAGGCAGAGCAGTGATCACGCCCCAGCAGCTTGTCCGAATGGGAGGTCATAGGAAGTGTGTGTTATATTTAAGGACCTGTCAGCTGGTTTCCTGGTGACACCTCCTGCGGCAATGGTGTCACCGCACCTAATGAGTCCTCTGGACTCCTGGGACGTTTTCACAGGGTTTAGTCCAAATAGCGGAAATGACTTGGCTGAGACCGTCTTCCCCTGTACCTTGCGAGGGCAAACAGGAGGCTGCGCTGACTCAGCAAATCTTTCAAACACTCATGACAGAAAATGTGAATTCCCCCATGTTATAATAATGGTCTCTGTGAAAGTGAGGTGACTTTGTGAATGTCACAAAAAAGTTTTGCACCTCCTGCCAAGAACTATCACCACGGATCACCTAAGGCCATCTTGGAATAGAAGTTCTCAAACCTTCCCTTATTTTAGATGTGAAGTACATACCTGTAACGTTTTCTGACTGCATTTTGTATGACTGTTATGCTTAAATACAAACAGACAGTGAAAGTACACAAAACTGCCTAAACAACCCTATTTTATACTAGCTTCTTACACATTTCCAGGTTCCTGCACCCCAGAGAGTCTATGGAGGCTCATTCAGCTGTTTGAGATTCACACAGCAACTATCATCCTCTTATGTTCTTAAAGAAACTCTGTCATTACATTTGGACATGTCATAATGATGGATAACTTCATGTCTGAGGTTACAGTTATAGTGTTTACAGCTTCATTTAGCTAACTGAGATTTTATTACCCTAATTTTGCTTTTTTAAGCTCACTGTCAAAGCCCTCATAAGCCAGCCAACAAACAGAAAAGGATGCTATCAGGTTATTGAGGTTACTGAGATAAAAAAAAAACAGTGTGAAAGTGAATATTTGACACGCCTCCAAATGCAGGCTAATGTTAATACACAACTACTGGATATTTAACTAAGAAGCTGTTAACAAATAAGCTAAATGTCAGAATTGTATTCTCAGCTTGAGTTCTCTGTTAAACATTCGTTAGTACGAATGTATAAAGGTTGGTGCAAACCACATTGATCATTTTCATCCAGAAGCAAAAAATATTTGCCTTCAGAGTAAAAGTTGTGCCTCGGGGCTGCAGCTAGCACATTTCTAAAGGCACAACTTTTAGTTTTAAGGTAAGAATTCTCCATTTCCAGGTTGTTTTCCACTTTGACTAAACTAGCCTTTATAGACAACTCGCTATGT
This sequence comes from Andinoacara biseriatus, assembly GCA_015108635.1. Taxonomy (NCBI): domain Eukaryota; kingdom Metazoa; phylum Chordata; class Actinopteri; order Cichliformes; family Cichlidae; genus Andinoacara; species Andinoacara biseriatus. Next base: position 21,641 of record VUQJ01020101.1, on the reverse strand, counting down.
TCCATGCAAACTACAGGCATGGAAATCTGCGAGCAACCAAAGGAATCACTATGAATCCCACTGAATTCATAGTGAAGGGTGGTTCCCAGGTGGTCCCACTTCGTTACCATGGTTGTGGCATGGCCAAAATTATCTATATTTACCAAAAATCACCAGCCAACAATTTTCAGCCAGTAGTAGGAAGCTGGCCAGCGCCAATGATGGGAGCATTGTTAGCTAGCACGGTAAGGTGTTGTGGCATTGTTGTATGTATTGTCTTCACTGTAGAACAATTTAGCACTATATCAACTATTATGGCCAGAGGCTTGATAGTTCCAAATGCTCACAAAAATGTGGCAGTTGCAGTCAAAAATTGCCATGCAACCTACTGCCATACTTTCACATTTTACATAGAACACAAATAGCCTAAGTATATAGTGCTGTGTATTGCATAGAACCATTCTAACCACTGTCTTTTTTGTCTTTTGTATACATGCAGCCTTTCATAAGTCTTGCCACTTTCCCTCAAGACCTCTTTCAGCAGCATGGTGTCTGGCCCAGTAGTTCTTGCTTTTACAGTGGTTCCATAAACTGTGCATGCTGTCCTGAAAGGATGGTTGATGGTGAATCCAGTATGTCTGGCACAACAGTCATTTTCTGCACAAAGTTTTTAAAATCTTATGTTCTGCCATAAGATGAATAGTAATCAAAGCGAATGCGCTGTAATTGTGCTGTATGTAAACATGAGTCACTGTCTGGAAGAATAAGTCTGGATGTCTGAACGAAATGTGCTTTATAAAATACTTTAAATATCTATAAGAATAAAGGTTACATTAGCAGCTAGTTTAAAAAAAAAAAAGAAAGAAAAACCAGTAAAAATAAACAGACTTAAACATTAGACATTGAGGTGTTGCTTTTTTTCCTTTCAGCTGCTAGTTTTCTACACCAATGTCATCAGGACATATTCTTTCACAATTATCTGTGATAGAAGAGATTCTCATTGAGATTAATTGCTTTTATTTGACAAGTCACCGAAAAAGCAGCTGCAGCAGGGACCCATATCTCAAAAAGCACAAGTTACGGCAGCAACGCCACGCGGCTCTCCGGTAATGTCGGCCTTTCATCTACCATCTTTGCTGACGGGAATATTTCACCACCACGGGTAGACTTAGACATAAAAGTATTGAGTGGAGCAGTAATTACCTGATGCAATCTGAATCCAGAGCTGTTTTCATTGCATCTTGCATGGTGGATGTATACCAATACCGCCACAATGTTTTTGTTTCACTCAGACGAGATGAAAAAGGGGGAACGCTCTGATATGATCAAATGGAAAAAAAAAAAAAATATGCAGGTCATTTACTGTGATATTCTCAGTCACTGGCCTTGTTTTTGAATCACTAAACCCAGACTGAGGGGTTGTTTCAGTTCATGATGACCAGAACTGGGAATTTGAGAAGACACCAGATTCGTGAGGCGGGTCACTCAAGGTCTACAAATCCTCAGCATATTAGTGTTCTTGAAGGCCTCTGTTTGTCTCCACTGATGCTTGAAATATAGCGTCGTCCTTTAGGGACATTCTTATCTGACGCAAATAATATCAAATGACATTTCATTTTCGCCTTTTGTCTTGTCTGTCACGTTGAAAAAGTAGTGTGCGTTGACAGAGTGACCTTAATGGCTGCCCCGTCAAATCGAAAAAAACAAACGAAATGACACAGCAACAGAAGGCAGGAGGAATTACAGTTAATAATTCGTCAGATGAGCTGGTGGTGAAAGACAAAAATGAGTTGAGATGTGACTAATGACTCGCTGGTGGTCTGTATTTACTCTTAAAAAGCTGAGCGCACAAGTTTAGCTTCTCTGATGCTCCAGCGTTTCACAGCGGTGATGAATGGTTTCAGTCTGGTTAATGTATGTTGAGGGGTTGTTGTCAGAAGTGGGATCTGCTAGAATGAAGTCATCCGATAAACAATAAATTAGGGTTTGGCAGGGAAAGGTCCAGTGTTCATATGAACATTGCAACATCTGGCTTCCTCTTGAGTTAAAAGCAGCATGTGTGCGTATGTGCTGACATCTGTGCGTCCTGCGAGAGGTCCATGGTTTAAAATCAGCTTTGCATTCGCTTCTGTCATAACATTAATATGGTGATTTCCTTTCTTAAGTGCCGAAAGACAGAACAAATGGCACAATTAGACCACAAATAGGCTGCAGTGGCAAAAGTGGTGGCTTCTCCTCTAAGAGATCATTATGTAAAAACAAAGTTATTAAGTTTAGATAAATGAGACGTGGTTTTCTTGTCTGTGACAGCCATAGCTGGAGACATGATGGTTTCATAGTGTCCGTCCTGTGCCCATCAATCCCACTGTAATGATGGAAATCTCTCCCTGAGGAAATGTATTCATATTTGGCACACTCCTTCATTTGGACCGAAGGATGAACTCATCACATATCAAGGTTACTGCAAAAAAAAAAAAAAATGGTTTTGGCCATTACTCATGAATTCATTATTTTAATTATGACAATATTTCACGCAGATGTCTAATAGGATAACATTATGTTGGAGGCAAGGCACCGCAAAGAATTGGGTTATAGTGTCGATTTATTTTCAAATATTATTTTTACCTTGAAACCATTATGAAAACAAGATGATCAAGAATCCTGGTTTTGCACTGATACATTCTGATGCTCTTTCTTATGAGGCCAAACTGACTCCCCTGCAACAGGCTCAGTTCACAGTGAGGCATTGGTGTGGAAAGAGATTCTTATATTAACAATAAATAATTTAAATCCATTTATTTTCAGTCTACCTAATGACGTTCCAATAACTCCACAAGAAATGCATAACCCCAAAGTCAGTATGTAGTGTAGTGATGATCAAAATCATCAGGCAGTGTCACTGTGAGGTGATAGTTCTCATTCTTCTTAAGAAAAAAATAAATTTCCTAGCTCCATTACTTTTGTTCTTTTTATGCTACTTTAAAAATTTGGGGAGCCCTTAACCAGAACGTACACACCAATTATAGGTGCTTTCAAGTTAGGTCCCACGACTATGCTACTAAGTCCACGAGGATTTAAATGAGGAGTATACCAGTGTAAATATTTAACAATCTATTTTTGCTTTGTTTTTCAATAATTACATTTTTCCTGGTTTTGGCTTTGTGTTGTGTAAAAGTACCACTGTAGTCTCCTCAGTGCTTTATCACCCCTTGCTGGGATGAGAGCTAAACAAGACCAATTGTTATGGAATATTTTTTGTTAAGCATTAAAAAAGGGGGGTGTGTTCGCCTCCTTTTCTTCCTATTTTTGTAATCATCAGCTGCTGCTGATAACCACAATGTCTATCTCTAAGCCAAAAAGTGGTTTTCAGCTTATTTCCATCCTAAACAATGGTCATTTAAAGCTTTCCTGCCAGTATCCAGGTGCACAGATTAATGGTGTCTTTTTCACTTACATAAATCTAGTTTTAACCAAGAATTGGTCATGGCCAAAATATGTAGAATTGGGCTCCATTTCTGACAGAAATCAACTGCCGTTTGACATTAACTTTAAGCAGACCATCACTCCGAGCAATTACACGCCAGCTAGACGATTATGGACCTCACACTTCACATTCAGGGCTTAAGTTCAGTGCAAACGTTGGTAATGCAGGATGGTAGATGGGCGGTTCCACCACTGGCATTCAACTGCACTTTACGTCTTGGTTTGCAAACTCAAAGGAATCGCCTAGTTGTTGTTGGGGGCTTGTGGGGGGTTAGCAGTAATTTTCTGTGGTTCACATTCAGTATTACACTGATAAAAATCTGCCCACAAACTGCCAAAGTACTTTAAACTGCCTTTGTGTTACTTCATGCTACACTAAGTGTCCCTCGGACCGCACACACACACACACACACACACAGACTCACATGGTGTGAAAACAATACCAGCCACAGTGTCGTAGTGAGTAATTATTGGATCTGACCTGTGAAATGACCAAAAATAATTACGTTGCTTCAGACCTGCTGTGTAGCTGATGCACAGACACCGAGGTAATGCCAGTTAGTTTATCTGTCTGTAACAAACCTACTAAATATCATGTTTTTTTTAAGGTGCTTTTGATACAGCAAAACAGGATTAATGAAGACATATAATGTCTGCTTAAATTAACAGGCTCAGTGGAGAAATCAGGACACTTTGTGCACGCAGCTCATACAGTATGAGGAGGCATCCAAGATGACTAATTTGAGCGACCTGCCTGTGGCACTTAAAGAAGCTGAAGTGTGACTAGATGTGATGCAAAATTTAACAAACATAAAACATTTCCACCACTGTACCTGCCAGCAGTGTTGTATATAAATTATTGTATTTTTTTTCTTTCTATAGGAAAGAACAAAAAAACCACATTGTAAGAGGCAGACTCATTATCTACAGCAAGACAACGTATATAAATCAATGCAGTGCTATTACTTCAAATGTCTCCCGAGCACGTAGCTTGGATTAAAATTATAGGAAACAAATAACCCATCCTAGAGTTTATTAGAGACAGGCAGACACCCTGAATGATTTGGCTATGAAAACAAACCAAGTGATCAATGTGCATTATGTTTGTATGAATATAAACCACGGCACTCTGGTGGGTCGGGCAGGCGGCTTTGGATTAAAGTTAGAGAATGCATGCTGCTTGCTCATTATCTGCCTTACAAGACACATTCTCACGCACAAATGAAGTGACGCCTGCACGCACGCAGAAGCACACACAGATCAGTAGAATGACAGGTGTAACACCAGTGTATGGCCCACTTGAACGACAGAGAGGGAATTAAAGCACGAGCCTTTTATTGGGTTCATTAGATTGCACCTCAGGGCACCATTTCCAAAAATAAATAGTCATAAATTAATTAAAAGGTTTTAAACTCATTAAGATGTGTTTTTAAATAAATGTTCTGGTACCAGACTTTATTTCATTAAACCCAAGCACACTGGGTTTAAAAGAAAAGCAAGATAAAATGTAACAGTCTACCGTGGTGCAGAATTAGACCAAATGTGGAGAGAAGCCTTGGAGCCTTGCCATATAATAGCATAAGAGTGTCTTGGAATTGATACATAAGCCCTTTTTTTTGTTGTTGTTATAGGTAATTGTTGTAAGGAAGTTGAGGATACTTCTGTCCTGCTTTTGCTTTTATCTGCTCACTCCCAGTTCAGCCCTACCCTTTCCCACATCCCTGGATGCAGCCTTTTCAGTTGGATTACACCAAAAACAAACATGCACACACCAAAAAGCCCCAAGCCATCCAAGTTTAGGTTGTCAATGGTGCAAGTGCTGATGTCCTAAAATTGCAGCTGAGATTACCGAGCGCCATACTGTAATTCACAGGACAGATTCATCCACTTTTCTCTCTTCAAATCCTATATTAAGTCTATTTTTAGCGTTGCCAGAAGGCAGTCCTGGGATTTACTTAAAATAGTGTTGTTGCGTTCACAGTGTTCGGCTATGATGGAATAAAAGCACATTGCGAGACTACCCAGAATACAAATAGAGTATAATCACTAAACCTGCAAGCTGAGATGTTCTTGCTCACGAGAGTTTGAATGTGTTGTTTTAAAAAGCTGTACTTGGTGAATAAACATAAAAGTGATTAAATCTGATTTATTTAACAACTGCTTTCTCTTAATAGGATTGCCAACATTTCACCACTTGCATAAATGTGAAGACGAGCTCAGATTTGTTTCAGGAATGGATGGCAACAAGTGGAAAACATCTCTAGTCATTGGCCGTTTCACTCCAGGTCTGATTTTCAATGCTTATCTGTTTGTGAACAGTATAAATCCAAGTCTCTTTCATTATTTGTCTCAGAACTTTCCTTTCGCCCCTTTTTTTGTTGCCATTGTTGTTTTTTATGTGGTTTTTTTTATTTATGGACATTTCTAGATACCTTGCTGATATAAACAGGCTCTGTGTTAAAGCTTGGGCTGAAACAGGGTGGTGACTGTGGAGGCTGTTTGAGTGCAGTGAACTCATTTTTATGTTCAAGAAACCAGTCTGAGATGATCTGAGCTTTGTGTCCTGACGTGTAATCCTGCTGGAAGCAGCCATCATAGGATCGGTACACTGTAGTCATAACGACGTGGACGTGGTCAGCAACAATACTCAGGAGGGCTGTGGTGTTTAAATAATACTCAATTGATGCTGAAAGTGTGCCAAGAAAATATCCTCCACAACATTACACCACCAGCAGCATGAAGTGCGGATGGATCCAGGCTTTCATGTTGTTTATGCCAAATTATGAGCCTACCATGCGAATGTTGCAGCAAAAATCAAGACTCAGCAAACCAGTTTTTCCAGCCTTTTAATGTCCAGTTTTGGTGAGCCTGTGCAAATTGTTGCCTCAATTTCCTGTTCTTAACTGACAGGCATGAACGAACTGTTGGTCACTGGATAGTTTCTCTGTTTTGGACCGTTCTCTGTGAACTCTAGATGTAGCCGTGTGGGAAAATCCCAGATACTCAGAGCAGCCCATCTGGTACCAGCGACCATGCCACATTCATAGTTATTTAAATGACCTTCCTTCCCCATTCTGATGCTCGGATTGAATTTCAGGTCATAGTGCATTGAGTTGCTGCCATGTGATTGGCCGATTATGTGTTCATGTGAACAAGCAGTTGAAAATGTGTACCTAAAAGTGGCTAAAAGTGTATACATTACAAAATAAATTTAAAAGAATAAAAGTGGCCCGCATTTGGCCTGATATGATTTTAAGTAAGCTACGACATACATTAAAATCCCGTCTAATGCTCAGTGCGGGAAAAAGCTTCACGTCTGAACACTTTCCTGCATCGCTGCACGGTCAGGCCTTACAACATGGTGCTACTCACTTGGATTTTTGCCTCTTTCCTCAGAGATGTGACATGAGAACCTAGATGATTGTAGTGATTAAGGGGCGCTCAAAAGATTTAGTTACGCTTTTCCATCAACCTCTGACAGAACTACAGTCATGGATAGGTGGAGACCACAAACACCAGACTGCGAGGAAGTCCAACAGCTGGGCTCTGACTCCTCTGCCAAGCACAACTGAATTAACCTTCTGTCTGCTTTCGCACACAAAGATGGATCACCAAGAAGAGCTCCTGACCTAAAAGAAGGATAGACTTTTTTTTTTCACAATTTGTCCAATTAATTTTTGGAATTCATTCCAGCTACTAGAAGCCCTGTTTCAGAGACTGTTGATGAAAGTTTGTATCCTTCATGAATTTGCTGCATTTTTTTGTTTATTTTT
>VUQJ01020098.1:38964-53631 GCA_015108635.1 Andinoacara biseriatus | reverse complement strand
GATGAGAGGTGAAACGTCTTCAAGAAACAAAAAGAAGTCCAGTTGCCTTTTTTCAAGCTCCAGAGACAACGATGACCTGGATGACTGAGAATCTACACAGACATCTGTGACAGACTGGTTAAGCTGTCCAGGGTGCACCCCACCTCCCGGTGCCAGATTCACCCCCCCCCACTGTCACCCCCCGTGACCCTGTAGTGGGTAAGGAAATAGATGGTTGGAAGAAGAGCAGACATGAGGGCTACAAATGGAAAAGAAAACATTTACAACTTGGCTGAAAACTCATCACTGTGGAAGCACTTCTGCACACAATTAAGACTCATCAAGTTATCAGTCTTGTGACGAGCCACAGTTTGTAACATTAGATAATAAACAGGTAAAATATTCAGTTTAACTATATCATAGCTGTACGACTGGGCTGTTAGAGAATCCTGTATGTGCCTCTTTGTCAACTTTGATCTGGGACAGCCTAAAACCCTCCAGCCTGCACCCGTCTTAACAAACCCTCGTGTTGGATTCGAGGCCCTCTTTTAACTCCTACCCACCAACAGATCTCGACGCTGCCGCTCTCAATTATTAACAACTCACTCATCAATGTTTGATTCCACATTTTACCATTCAGTATCTACACACAGTTCGGGCTCCTGATATACTTCCTTTGAAATGTATGCAGCCCCCAGTGCACTAAGTCCCAAGCTGTGATCAACAGGAGGAGGGATGCAGGTGCAGAGAACCTCAGGACTGCTCTGGGTTTAGGAGCTGTTTGATTGGTGCTTTTTTCTTTGTGATTGAAGTTAATTATTTATATTTATTTATTTTTTGCTGCCAAGTGGGAGAACAGTTGATTTTTTTTTTAAAAAAGCCAAATTAATCAAAAGAATATCACATAAAATGTCTCTTAGCAGTAGTAATGCTAGGTTTGTTTTTCCTCCACATAAACTACGTATTTAAAACCAATGTTCTGTCTGAAGGTATAAGCAACAAATTATGGTAACCTAAAAGCACAGATTATACAGAACAGCTCAAAATCATACATAGTGTAATTATGCTGCTCAAAAAATAATAATATTTAAAGAAACATCTTTTAATCAGAGTTCAGCATCGGTCAATAAACCTCTGAGATATTGATGAGGTCAATCAGTAAATTACCAACAGGTGCACTAGAGGGGCAACAATGAGACCCCCCCCCCAAACAGGAATGGTTTACAGGTGGAGGACACTCACATTTCCCCTCCTGATCTTTTCTGTTTCTCACTAGTTCTGCATTCAGCCAGAGTCAGAGTCACTGCTGGGAGCATGAGCTCATACCTGGACCCTGTAGAGGCTGCACAGGTAGTCCAGCTCCTCCAGGATGGAGCATCAATACGTGCTGTAGAAGGTCCTTAACCCATCAGCAGGACCGGGATCTGCTCCTTAGTGCAGGAGGAACAGGATGAGCTCTGCAGAGCTACAAAATGACCTCCAGCAGCCACTGCTGTGAATGTCTCTGAGCAACCAATCAGAAACTGACTTCATGAAGCGGCCTGAAGGCCCGACAGCCTCCAGTGCTCATTGACTTCTTTTTAAAATGTGTAATGTGTAAATTTGAATCCACTGTGGATACACAATGTCCACATTTGGGACAGACACACACTCTGCCTCATGTGGAGAGAGTATGCAGGCAGTTCCTGGAGGATGAAGGGCCCGAGACCTCTGTGTTCTTTGAGGTTCTCCTGCTGGAGGAGGTGGCTGTCGGGGCGTTCTGTGTCATCAATGCAAGTTTCTTCTCAGAATATGAACACACTGATCGTCTCTTTACGGCGCATATTATAGTTTTGAGACGTCTTCCTGTGCAGAGATTCGAAACTTTTACCTGAAATTACTTTTTGTTTCCTCTCATACTTTGTTTTGTCTTTCTTTGGCAGACAAAAATAGCACAACAACCTTAATAATATGATACCAAAAATAACTTCTCCTTAAGATTTTGTGACAACAATCCCACCGCGGTCTATCATCATACCAGCCGACTTGAAAAGCGCCGAAAATAGTTTCACTCTTTGAATTTCTGTCACTTCTCAGCCCATAAACCTCTTAAACAGAGGCAGTCGGTGAAGAGTAGCACCCTGGATCCCAGGAGAGACACTCGAGGGAGAATTTGTGAATCTAGGACAGTCGATGGTGCTTCGGTTGACTGACGCAGGCAATTGCACGGCAATCTGCTGTAATCACTGAGCTTAACTATCTATAATTCAGGAGAGCGAGGGCAGGATGATTCAAAGGACAGGCAGCTTTTCTGTAAGAAAAAAGAAAGGAAATAATTCAGCAGATGCTTCGGTCTCGCTCTGTGGGGACTGAAGCGTCTGAAAACAGTGTACAGCAGAAGGAAATGAAAAGAAACAATAAATTAGATTCTCGGGGAATTTCTCACCACTGGAGAAACTTGCAGTTTTTGTTGCTGCTGAGATGCTGTTTCAGCAGGGTGAAAAATGGCACAAAGTTCCACAGCAGCAAACGTTTTTCTGGGGGCAAAGAAAGCAAACTTCTTCTCTTCATGCATCTTATGTCGCAGTGAGGACCCGTGGCATCACTGAGTCGGCTAGCAAGTGAAAAGGCGAATCACAGCAGAGGGCTTCTCTAACTTCTCTAACATAAAATCTCTCAATTTCAATTCTTTGCATCTTTGGAAAAACTGAGCATTTAATGGTCATTCAGGTCTTAATCTCTCTAGTGGTTCAGCACTTTAGTATATACATCCTGCTTGTCTGATCTGTCCAATGTGCTCAGCTTTAAAACACAAATAAGACCCCACTTAGCCTCACATTGATTCACTTAAACGCACAGCAGTACTCACAGTGCCGCTGATACCAGCTCAGATCAAAGATAAGATCAAATAAAATGAACTTCATTGATCCTTGTGGACAAATTGGGTCAGCGCAGCAAATTTAGGCAAAGGATGTAAATAAGGATGCATCCACAGGCGCACGTGTGAGGCTGTAATGCTCACTGTGACACAACACTGCCACACAAAAGCCACATTTAGGTGAACAGTGTAGACATTTTGGCAGTGCTTACCTTTTAGTGTTATGTTTCTCTATTGTGCCATTTACATGCAATAAAGATGTTGTAACTATATAATAACAGCAAGGTTTGAAGCATGATGACGCAGGTTATATTTAGATGGCTTGTCATTTTTTTAACCTCTGCTGTGCTTTAAAATCAATAATGCTTGACACAAAAACCAGTTTTAAGCATGGATGAGGCGTCTGGGTCGGAAAAATGAAGCCAGTGCAGAAATGCCTTAAACCTGCATTCTATATGAAAGCCACCAGATGGCGATAACTGTGGTTGCAAAAAGACTCGAATTCCTACAAAAAGGAAACGACTTTCCTCATTTTGGGTCAAATAGAAAAGAAAAACTGAGTCTATTTTGTAAATCGTGGTCATTTCAGCATTAAGGATTATTTGTGGTATGAGACTGTAAAACTGCACCCTGATTGGCTAATGACTTATCAACACAATCAGATCTACTCCTCCTGATTATATTTTTTTTCCCTTTGGAACCGAGATGGCAACAGCAAACACAAAGCTTGAGGCTTCAAAATGCCTCAGAAAGAAGAGTCCAGTTGCCTTTTTTCAAGCTCCAGAAAGCAGAGAGTAAAATCACGGTAGCTACATCAGTTTTTTTTATACAGTCTGTGTTTTGCCATGATACAAAAGCATCACAGATCCTGCTGGTTGGTTGATTCTTTTGGTAAATTAGCTAACTAGCATTTCCTCAGATAGTATTTTACTAGCAATAACCGAAAAAAGCAATCAAATTAGGATTAGCCACCTATAGCTGCAACGCCGCTACTTAAATCCGGCTGTGGATCAGGACAATTCTGCTGTTAGATCAATGCCACAGCTGAAGTACTGCAAGGGCAAACTGGGCACATGCCCAGGAGCCAATGGGACCCTCTTTAAAAAATGTATACAATACAAATATTCTGGAGTAAAAAGCTGTTGAAAATCTATTGTGATTACATAGGGTATATGTTGGCATTGACCTGTTTGGAGGGTCTGCAGAGCACAAACTGTCAGCAGCTGTGCAGATGTTAATGCTATGAGCCTAAATCACAGGAGGGCTGCAACTCTTTGAGTGGTGCTGAAGCACTGCCACATACTTGGACGTCAAAAAGAAAATGTTATTTTAGGGGCTTTATTAAAGATTAAGAAATCAGTAGAAATAAAATCGAAGTTTGGTAAAGTTAGAAAAATGTTAAAAGGTTTAAACTAAAAGCCAGACTGGAATATTAAAACCTTTCAACACTCAAGTAAAGAATAAGAATCATAAAGGTTGGGTGGGACTGTCATGAGCAGAAGAGATGTGCAAATGCAAATCATGACCCCGGTGCTGCGAGTTTAAAAGTCACCAGAATTGCTGGCATTTGTCTCCGAGGACAATAATTGTCTGCACCAAAGTTCACGGTCTTTCATCGAGTGATTGTGGAGATGTTTGGAGCTGAGCAACATCAGCAGTGTTGAACGAATTTACAGAGAGGCTGACGAGGCTTTGCCACGAACAAGTAAAATTTAATTCAATTAATTATGCAGGAAAAAAGGCCGAACGAGCAGTCTCTGTTTTTAGTTCGATGCTGCAGAAACTTCTAATAAAAAAAACATCTCACGTGCACGTGTGTTTCCAACAAGCCGAGCAAGAAAAGATCAAAGATTTATTCTTTTTTAATCAAAACCCACTCAGCCTCTGTGTAGCTTCTCTCAGTGCTCCTTGGAAATACTGCTGTTGTTGCCTAGCAACCATGAAACCCATGAAAATATAATGAACAAAAGTGAGAAGATGCTGTAATCTTTGTGTTTCCTGCACTGAAAATAGCACTTATTTGACTGCCTCTGAAATGCTGCAGGATGAGCAGGACACCTGAACACCATCAAACGTGTCAGAGTCAGGCTGAGCAGAGACGGGTCGTCATGCTGGAACCTGATGTGAAACATACGACTGCAGATACGTGCAGCAGCTCTCCATCTCTGCTCCGGTTTACGTCACCACAGTGAAAGCTGTCCTCATCTGTAAGGTGAACAGCATCGTCTGCACTCAGGTTTTCCAGATTTCCTGATTTGAAGATGGTTGGATGAATTCATTCCCATTATTTTATGATAATAAATTTAATAAATCAGTAAACGGATGCTGAACACATTTGTTCAGCCTGTATCCCAGCAGGCCGCAGTGTGTTAAAGCTGCATTCTTTCTAACGGCCAGAAGGGGGAAACTCCTGCAGACTGCATGAACAATATACACAATAATCTACTTGATTAAGTTCCTCAGTAAACATTCGTCATCTCAAAAGCTACTTTGAAGTCTTCATCAGAGCACAGCTGAGATTATGATCGGTAACTATGACAGCTGGATTACGATGGAGTGAAGCCAACATGAGAAGTGCATTCAGCCCACATTATTTCTGACAGCCAGCAGGGGGCGACATCTTTGGCTGCAAAATCTGATTATAAAGTTGGTGGGAAACGACATGACCTATGATTTTAGTAAGCACTTTCATTCGTTTTTCAATCAAAGCTTGATTTCCATCTGCACTAATCCGAAACCTCCCGACACTCGTGTGTCCACATGGAAAGCTGGAGGCAACGAGAGGGCACAGACGTGGCACCGATTAACACTGAATCACTCAGGTGGGTTGCAAAGCAGCTTGCAGATGTCCAGCAAATGTGGGCAGGCGAAAGCAGCTTAAACAGCGCCCTCTGTATCAGATCTGCTAATTGCATGTGTACAAAGATATCAGCTGAGCTAACAGCTGATGTGGCAGATTTGATCTGCTGGAATTATGGCTTGACTTGGTGGCCTGAGCCAGATCTTATGCTCAGTTTTTATATATTATGGATTAAAACACAGGATTTGCTGCCTTGTGGTATGTTACTGCAATCATTACTATAATATTGGACTGCACAGAGGCCTCAGTTTCTCAGGCACAACCAATTCTTGCTTATTTATGGTTTGGCTGTAATAATACGGTGTGTTAAATAATCCTGCAGAACTGAACAATAACGTGCCACATGCTGAAACTATTCCACTCACTCACTGATGCTTTAACATGATAAAAGGCTGATGGATTAAGAGTTAATAAGCAAGAAACATTTCCAGCCCATTATTCCTATTTTCCCTGCTCTTTAAATTCATGCTAAGCCGCTTTAACCACATCTGGACTCAACGACAGTCCCGTACTCGACACACTCACACGAGTCACCAACAGTGATGTTTTACGATCATCTTTCGTCTAAAATACAAAAGAGAAAACATTTTTTTCCTATTTGTTTATATTCTTCCTGAGCCCTGAAGGAGCAATGAGCCCTGACTTTGCAGCACAATTACATCTGCAAGTTCAAGTGCATGTGTATTCTGAAAATAGAAAGTAATCAGCAAGTGTTTACATGACACATCTCGATCCACTGAAGTGCCCATGAAAGGCCCAACCACCCTCTCCGAGATGAGAATGAGATTGCTTTCTGAATGAGCAAGTGTATTAAGTTCTTAGAGTGATTATTTTTGACATTCAAAGTGTGTGTGTGTGTGTGTGTGTGTGTGATTATGATCCAGCGAGCACCCAGACATGGATTGACATGTCAGACATGGAGCCCTCGGGAAGGACAAGCTGCTAGACTGGCTCTGGGTGATGGGGAGCGTGATGGTGGGGTGATGGTGTTTGGCTTGTCAGGGCTCAACCCACATCCAAGGAACAGTCTCTACACACACACACACACACACACAGCTGCTGTCTCATACACACCTAACAGAATGTGACAAGTCTGCCTCTGAACAGTGTCGCTGCCGCAAAACAGAGAATTTTTCAGTATTTGTCTTTTTGTGTTTTTAGCCGCTCTCGCAGCGCGACTCCAGGGAAAGATGGCTGAATCTCTGCACTCTGTCCCAGCTGCTTCCTGTTACTCAGGTCGCAGTCGTGCTGTAAAAGGCTAAAAACACAGTCTGTATGTAACGTGTGACTTTTTGAAGCCTCGGTTCCACTGTGGTTTCTCTGGAGCCAGAGGTGACCGTCTATGGGCAGCAGGTTAGCGTGCAGCTAATGCTGCTTAGTTAAAACAGATGGTGAGAGGTTCCAGGCTGTAAACACGTTTATATTTTCTGTAAACGTTTATCATTTTAATGATCTATGATTTATCTGGATCTATGGCTCAACATAAGCCAGCGCGACCACAACCTCCTGATTCGTTAATCCAGATTGTGTGTGTCACAGTATCTGATGTGATGACAGTAACATTGTGGGATTTCCCCCGAACCTCTCCCAGAAAAGTCCTTAACAGGATGCGTCCATGTAGCTCTGCTACAATAGATTTACGTCACCTTCTTCTTGTTTTTGGCCGGACTCAGACTCGACGTCGTCTTGTCCCCATCGTGATCGTGATGTGTAACAGGTACAAACTGCCACTGACCTCCATGCATGCGCGGCCGCGTTATTGCTGAGGAAAGTTAATGCTGATGTTTGTCATCGGTCGTGTCGAGGACCTCACACGCTGCTGAAGGCTGTTTAGCAGAGCTCCATTTTCTAATCCGAGCTGCTCGCGGGTCTCAGGGGCGAAGGGCTGAGCGAGTCGATTGGTCTCTAAGTGGAAGACAAATTGAAGCTTGTTGAGGCGAACAAGCCCAAAAATGAACGCTTTCTCTCTCTCTGGCTCGCTTGTTCTGAAAATGCAGTGATGGCCGCCCTGAGTGGGCAGACTGCAGCTACCAGAGCAGAAACGCAGCATTAACTGCAATCGTAAAGGTTCAGTCGAGGTCTCTGACCACAACCAAGTATACACAAACAGAACTGTCAAGCTGACGGAGACATTTTCAAGTCACTTATTGAGATTTAAGCAAAGCTGGATGTGACTTTAACCCTTATTCACACATAAAAGTGTAACTGCAAAACAAAGAGAGTGGAGTATATTTAAAGTATGTGTACTGTTTGTGTACTGTTTGTGTACGTATTAGTTAATGTTGTTCCTGAAGCTTTGGGGAATGAGAGCAGACGGCCTCACCCAACAGCAGTGTACAGCAAAACAAACATAATTAATATTATTATTATAGTTTAATCTTATACATCAAGAGCAGTGAGGGTCTTTGGGTGGCCAAACTGTGTAGTGGTTAACACATCTGCTGCACATGGAAAAGATCAGTGGTTTGATTGTGGACGGAGACACAAACCGAGCCTCAGGAGGTCACAAACTAGAGCTAAATGGGAGGGCTGGGAAAGGCGGGCAGCATAAATCAAAGATATGGATCCATCCCCTTTGGCGACCTCTTGGGAAATAAGGAGGAGCTGAATCGGTGATCGGCACCAACATCCCGGGTCAGGCTTTCAGATTCCAGACAGTGGCCGTGGAAGCGTGCACGTGTCTGACAAACAGGAGTCAGAGGCTGCGCTGCGTCTTCGTGCATCACAGAGAATCAGATTGTCTGGCCAATGAAACCTGCTGACTTCCCTGTAAGGGGGGGCTGCCCCCCCCCACCAAAAAAAAACAAAAGCAGGTGGCTGCGGACAAGAGATGTGAAGGGGGGGGGTGAAAATTATAACAATCACAAAGCTCCAGTCCCACTGTTTTCCACACCGAGCCTGACGGATGCACAGACGCCCCGCTGGGCAGGAAGGGGGGGGATAAAAACAGACACAGGGAGCTGGAGGAGGCTCAGCTGACAAGCGCCTCTGACAAAGTGAGCGTGTCACAGCCTTCCTGCTGTTGTGTTGAATTTCTCCTGCTGTTTGATAAAATGCATATGAGCTGCGGAGAACTTGTTGAACTCATTTTGTCGTTCTAAAAAGGAACGTTTGATTTTCTCACACTGAAAACTGCTTAAAACTAGTATTTTTACTACAAGAAGTTTAAAAAAAAATGCATGCTTGATAACTAGGAGCTCGTGTCTTTGATTTGATATGTCTGCAAAATGTTACAGAGATATCAGCATTACATTTTTAGCTGTGGCAGGTAAAGTGATGTCTGCATTCTCAACCCCTGTGAGATAATTGTGAGGATGAAATTCGACACTTCCTATTGTAACTTCAAAAATATGTAACGCATTTAAACACAATTGGAAGACACCTTCTTGGCGTTGAGAAAATATAGACTCAATTCACGCGCAGTGTGGAACAAATTCCGTCTCCTGCAGAATCTGGTGGCACTCTGGAGGTTTTCCCAGTTTCACTGGCCTAACATCCTAACATGCTGCAGAAAATATCAGTGCGGAGAATTAGTGAGATGTGCAGACACATGTCAGTGCATCCTGTGTAATTTTATTCCTCTTTGTCTTCCACCACTTCATTTCCCTAATTGTTTCCACCTGTGCTGCATTACCTCCTCAGTCCTCAGTGTATAAATAGTCTCTGCTCCTTTTCCTCTCATTTTGTCAGATCATCTGTTCACCTGTATTCCATCATTGGGCTTCTTGCCTTTGTCCCGAGTGCTCTCCTGCTCTCCTAATTGGTGCTCACTTTAGTTTTTGTACCTTTGTTACTTTCCGGGTCCTACCAACGTTAAAATAAACAGCATTCAGAATCAAATCTGTAGCTGAAAATTGGAGGCGAAATGTAGCTTTTCCTGCTGAAGTCCAAACATATTCCCGAGCATTCACAGTCGTCCCTGTGCAGATTTAATGACTTCCTCCATCGCTCCCACAGCACAATCCCGCATATGTACAGACTCTGTTTTCAGTGTTCAGTGGTAACAAACGTTTCCACAGCCTGTCAGGATGCTCCATAAACACATGTATTAACCTGCTTCATATTTGTTCTAATTACATCATCTTCATTTTTGATAGAGTCCAGTTAGTGCGGGGGGGGGGCAATGCTCCACAGTTCTTTGAGGGGTCCAAATCACAAATGAGATTCAATACTGGCCTCATAAATAATCTTCTTCCCATCATTTATCGTGGGTCCAAGGACAGCAGGACTGCACATATTTATTTTGTATGCAGAGACATGATGTGCATAAATTGCCGCACTGACTTTCTTCCTGTTGCACTGCATGTGCTGCGTTAGCTTTTTTATTTTATTGACTTGTCTGCAGCGCTGCCACTGTGACAAATTTCTGCACGCTTGTTGTACTTGGCGACTTAAGTGATTTTAATTATTCAGTGGACACAGTCTGCATACGGAGCTGTTATGACCCTTTCTGCCAGGCTTAAATGTGGCTTCTGCTCTTTCAAACATAAAAAATGGCTCAGAGCTTCTGTTAAACATCGACTGTTTGTCCTGGATATCCGATCCCCTTCCTGGACATGTGATGATGGGAGACACGAATTGTAAAAGTCCAGGCAATGAACTAGCAGAGAGAGAAAGAAGGGGTTTGGGTCATTTAAATTTGCACTATTTTACATTAATTCTCCATCTTTTAATTCTGGAAGTGTAGCAGAGTAGCTTTGCATGATTCACAGTTCATTTTCGCTTTTTATAAAATAAAACCTTCTTTCTTCTGATTGGCCGATCCTCCCCTGACTTCAGTCCGTCTGAGCTCTCCGTTCTCTGGAAAGAAACTACAAATATGTTAAAAACAGAATTTCTCATTCTCAAAACAGAAGTCATCCTTCAGTGAACACCTGCAGTCCCTTCAGTGTCGTTCTCACTTGAATAAAGGATTTACCAGCTAATTAAACTCGGACTACACCTGCTAATGGATGAGTTTCACTTTTCACTGCTTTGGTCTTCAGACAATGAGCATGAGGGACTGTATGGACTAGTCCAAGGATCCTCAAATCCAGGCCTCGAGGTCTGGTGTCCCGCAGGTTCAGATCACACCTGAGTCAAATATAGAAGTCTCTGGAGAACATACACACTGAGGAGGTGATTCAGCCATTTGATTCAGGTGTGTTGGATCAGGGACACATCTAAAACCTGCAGGACACCGGCCCTCGAGGCCTGGATTTGAGGATCCCTGGACTAATCTATGGAGACACATCACTACAATGTGCATGCTAAGGTAGGCTGGACTGCCTTCTTTGTGCCACCTCGTTCAATAAGGTGCCAGAAACACGTGATCTTTCTGGTCCCAAAGGGATGGGCATGGCCTGCAACAATACTCCTGCACACTGTGGCACTAATGATGCCAAATTCATACTAAGGGGCCTAAATTCTGGGATATTTGCCCAGAAAATATCCCCCACACCATTACATCATCACCAGCAGCAGCCTGAACCGCTGATATAGTGCAGGGTGGATCCGTGCTTCCATGTTGTTGATGCCAAATCCTCATCATCCGAATGTGGCAGCAGAAATCAAGACTCGGACCAGGAGGTGTTGATCCAATTTTCTCTTTCTGTAGCCTCCGTTTCCTGTTCTTAGCCAACAGGAGCAGGTCATCCTGACCAGTGGCGATCCTAGAATCCGTCGGGGCTCGAGGCAAAAATTCACTGGGGAGGGGGGCTCCAACCAGTTTGACATTATATAATATCAGTGTGAGTAGTTCATGTCAGTGTGAGGGTTTTTTTGTTGACTAAACTAAAAGGGCAGAATTTTGGGGAATGCTGTGAACAGACAGTGGAATCAGTTTTAAGTGGAATTGTGAACTTATAGCTGGAATTATCAGCATTTGGAGGAGGCACCTCATCCTTAAGTAATGGTTCTGGGAAAAGATAAAGTGATTATAACATAACATACTTATGTAAGACACATGATGATATAAAATATTTCTGATTATAAAATATAGAATTCCTGAAATGTAACTTCTGAATGTTTTCTTGGGAATAGCGTTAAATACAGAGGATTAAACTGATGTGCTGGAGCAGATATGGAAACCACAATAAAATACACACGCTGCACCGCACAAACAACACAATCATTTGCTCCAGTACACTTTGGTAACATGTCCGGGTGTCTTTGCACAGAAATTTGATAGCTTAGCATTCGCCGCTGAACAGTTAGCTCTGTCAGACACACAAAAAGTGAAGAAAAAAAAGAGCCAATTTCACACTCCAGCTCACACCATTACTGATGTCCTACAAAAAAACAGGTCAAACATGACTGTGGAAATGCCACAGACCAGATTTATTTGCCCCAGACCCAGCTGACTGCTGCCAAAGTGTTACCAGTGTCTTTGCTAGCTGCTGTGCTCTTTCAGCGGTGACCGACTCTGGCTCTCGACCTCGCGCCCTCGACTTGGTCACATGACAGTCCGCAGAGACGGTCACACCGGGCTGCTCTGCTAGCTAAGCTAATTACTGTTAAATGTCAACATGAACAAAAGAAACTCCCACTCGTCATCATCAGTCATTGTGTTTGATTAAACGAGTCATAAATCAACCTGCAGTGGGACTGAGTGGACTCAGGTGTGGCCTTCTTAGGGAGCTCAAGACCGTCCAGCTGCCATTGCAAACTTTGCACTTAGCCTTTGTTGTATTTTAAAGTTTTCCAGCCCTCGGTTGCGAGCCCGGCAGCAGCACCGGTGTTGAACATCTCTGCTTGACTAAATGCTGAATTGCTGCCACACGAGTTGCTAATGAAGTGGCCGGTGAGTTGGTATAATTAGCAGCTTAGAAAGAACTATAAACTATAGTTACAGGCACTCAGTCTGAATTTTTTTGCAGAGTGTGTAACGCTCCTGGAACTGAGACCGAAGTCACAATACATGTCCACAGTTCAGTGGTGCAATCCCCGTGCCATGTTACCGCCGAGCTAAACTGTTAGACTGATAACATGATAGTGGCAGATAATAGTTTGTCTACATCAAACAAACAGGACACATGAACACTGTGAATCAGACACTTTTTTCGATGCATTTGCGTTAATGCAGGCACAAAACTGGTCTCTGGATCCGCTGTGAAGAGGTCAAAGCAGCGAGTCAGTGGACAACTGGACATTTACATTCACCACCATCCACCCCGAGGGTAATATATGTGCACCTGTTTTCATGTGACCTGATGTCCACATTTAGGTCAGGTGAAGGCACAAGCTCAGGCCTGGAGCTCAGCCTGTCTTCCTTAATGAGCATCCACCCACAATAGCGTTAGTGATGCTGCACATTCATTAAACTGTGGTCACAATGACGTTAGAGGCAGAAACCTCTTCAAATCCTCCTAACGTGTCATATCTGTTCTCCAAACCAGAGTCTGCCAGCAGAAATATTTCACTTCTCTGGGTAATGTTTGTTAAAGTCAAACACAACCGCATCTGCAGTAAACGAGAGGAAACTGGGAAGGCAGTAGCATTAAGGCATGCTGCTCACTCTCTGTGTTCATTAAATCATTTTTTCAGTGGGCACTTTGTTAGTTGTGCTACAGGTACGCTCCATGAATACAGAGCAGTCACATACCTGTGTGCTTTAATAGCAATAAAATCGATGGAAATGTTTTAACCTTGAAGCCAGACTGGTGAAATGAACATAAATCCCAGTCGCTAAAGCTTTCCCGGTCCTGTCAGTCTTTAATCTTCTGCCAAACTTGTGAAATCTAAATTTGGAAAGCAGCGAGAGGACGATGGGTTCATTCGCTGTGGAAAAGAAAGGAAGCTTAAGAATATACTCGCAGCACGTTCATCATCTCCATCGCCATCTGATGAGCTGATTTAAAATCCAATTTCTCTTCATCTTCAGGGAAGCAAGAAAATGATGTGTGCTGGACGAATGGAGCAACTGTGCTGGACCTTCATCTGTGGAGGCAGAGATGCTCCTGCAGACATCAACCTCAGCAGGGAATTTGACTCATGAAGGGGTTGTTTGGTTTGGGGCTCAGAGAAAAGGAGTAAAGGGGTGAAGCAGGAGAGGCCGAGGTTACAGGCAGGACTGCTGGATTACCTACATGGAGGTCGTACATCCTGGCAGAGAGTCTGCGTCTCCTGAATACTGCAGGTCTTCACTGATAACCAGCTACAGGTGTGCACCTCGGCCACAGCCACGAAGGCGGGAACACGACCGCCCACCGACCGGACCACCGACCGGACCACCGACCGGACCACCGACCGGACCACCGACCGGACCACCTGGGAACAGACACACCCGACCCGACCCATGACAGTTTTATGTTATGCTGTGTTTTATCAGTTAATGGTACAAAGCAAAGATCGCTCCTGTATTAAAACATACTCATGTTCTCATTCATTACATAATTATTTTCATTGTATCACTTTGTACCGTCAGGTGGCAAAGATGAATGAATAATAAATACATAATTTCTTCTTCTTCTTTGCAAGCTAAAAAATAAATTAAAACCACTATTATCACTATTTAATGAAAACTTATTTACAAATAATAATAATAATAATATTACCTTTGACTCATATAGCACTTTTCAAGGTTCTCAAAGACGCTTTTGTGTCTATTCATTCAAACCTCAATCATACGTATACCTATAACAACACGTTCCAATTTACCCCAAAAACAAAACTGTGCTAAAAATTGTTTATCAACATTTATTTACAAACAGTAATCTGTATGTAGACACAACAGTTACAATCGAATCACTTACTACACATCTATAATTTGTAAAAATGTGAGCAGTGACGGTATAGTTACCTTGAAAAAGTAATCTGATTATTTATGACTGATTACTCCTTTAAAAAGTAACTTAGTTACTTTACTGATCACTTAATTTTAGAAGTAGCTAAGTTAGATTAGAAGTTACTTTATTAGTTACTTTCAACAGCTGCTGGTGTCGTCTGCCATAAAGTGATCCTGATGTTTCTGTGTGTTTTTCTGTGTAATATC
>VUQJ01020090.1:1421-12550 GCA_015108635.1 Andinoacara biseriatus | reverse complement strand
GGTTTTTACTTTTTTATTTTTTTTTTGTTTTGTGTTTTTTTTTTTTTTTTTTTTTTGTTTGTTTTGGTGGGGGGGGGGGGGGGGGGGGGGGGGGTGGGGGGGGGGGGGGGGGGGGGGGGGGTCCCTGGGGTGCTGGGCGGTTCTCGGGCCCCTGTGCGGGCGGCTGGCTTCTCTGGGGCTCTTGTCCCTCAGCTGGGGGATCTCCGTCTGGGTCCCTCTCCCTTCTGCTGGGGTGGGTAAGCAGTTGTCATTGGAATGTGTAGCCAGGGTCTCCCGGGTCTTCTTCTGGCTGCCTGGGTGGAGCTGCAGCTTTCAGCCCTTATTATTAAGTACATTTTGTGACAGAGACGCAGATATTCACACTCTCTTACTCATCCAAACTCACAAAACAACCAAATTGTTGGTTTGTGTAGTTTTTCTATTTTCTCTGCCCTTTTTTTTACGGCTTTTTCCCCACAGCTGCAGCATTGCTGCAATTCAAACCCAGACAGCTGTGATGACCACCGTGCTGCACAAAGGCTAAAGTTCCTCAGTGAACCTACGTTCTAAAGCAGGAGCTGAGTTTTGGGTTCTGATGTGAGTCATGCAGCCGCTCACTTCCTGCCGTGAGAGAAGTTAGCCTCCATCAGCTGATTAGTTTCTTCTCTTCCTTCACCCTCTCAGCTCTGGTTGTTTGTCTCTTTGAGTTTCTTCACACTGCCTTCATTTACTCCTTAATGGACTAAATCACTTCTTCTCACTCCCGTCTCTCCACCCACGAGCCTCTGATGGCGGCCCACATTTCTCACTGAGGGAAACTCGCCCTGCAAGGTGTCGTCAAGACGACTGCATTTCTAATGATGGCTGCAGCGCCGCCTCAGCAACCAGTGACTGCAGTTTGTTTGGGTTCATTAGTGCTGGTGGCTGTAATGTGGAGAAGAGCTCCAGGCGACAAACATCTCAGCTGCAGACAGATCGTTTAGAAAAGTTTGAACTGACAGATGTTTGCTGACGTTCGCTCTCACTGACTCGTTCCTCTCAACGTCAATAAACCCGTTCAGCCCCGGTTCTTCGCCCCATCGTTAGAATCTGAAGAGGAGATTAGACCCGAAAATGGAAAAACGATAATCCCTCAATTGAATTTCATCCTCCTTTTGAAAACACCTGCTTATGTAAAGAGCACGTATGAGTGTGTAAACCTCCACGGTCACACTGGGATCAAATTAACAACACAAATAACCCAGAAAATGCTTCAGATTATTTTATTTTCATACACGGAGATCACATGATGGCGCTGACGTGTGTTTCAGCACCAAATCAAATGGGCCGTTTTCAATTAAGCCAGTGGGAGGTCTGAGTGTGTGTGTGTGTGTGTGTCTGAGTGTGTGCGTGTGTGTGTGTGTCAGGCGGCTGTATAAAAGGTCTGGAGGTCGAATTGGAAGTTGGTTTAGTGTTGAATCATCAGAAGAACTGCGGTCACCAACACGGCCAATGTAAGTACATTTTTAAGAGCCTGATTAAAGTTATGGAGCTGTTTGTTTGTTTTTGTTGTTTTTATTTATATCGATGTTTAAATGTTTCTGGAGTTTATTTGATCTGTGTCAAACAAACAGCTGTATGATCCTAACGTACCATGAACTCAAATACTGGCAGTTAAAACTAAAACCTCATAAAACTGAAATTGAAATGAAATTCAGATTCAGTAAAAAATTTGCATGTTTTGTTTCCTTGGATCTGGCTCCTCGGATGGAGCAGAATCAATAAGCTTGATTTGTTGCTGAGTTTGGGAGCTCATTGGCTCGCTGTCACTTCCATTTTCCCAGAACACATTTCTCCGTGTGGTCTTACAGGATAATCCGTCTCAAGTATGGAGCCTTGTGGAAAGTTTGTATTTTGCTTGAAGGCAGAAAACAGCAGCTGTGCTCCGCTCGGATTCTGACGGTAGAAAAAATGTATAGAAGCGGAGAAGCAGGAAACCGCTTTGTTGTTTTAGCTGTCAGTGACAAAGTTAATGGACCTCACTGAGGATTCCTGAAGGTGAAATGGAAGAAATGGAGGTGAGAATTTGCAAATTAGGGTCAGTTATAGGTCCTGTATTTATTTTTCCTGTTAGTAGAAACCTAAAGTAATATCTTATATTTTGCATACTGATATTTTGTGACTGAACTCAGTGGGTCTCAAAGAAGGAGTCAACCTGACAATGTGTTGCAAGATAAATCTGTTGACAAACACCTAAATGTGGGGCAAACAGTGTGTTTGTAAACAACAGTCTGAAAGTTTATATTTAACATAAAAAATATATAAATATATACAAACTGTGGGTTTGAATATATTTAGGTATATTTGTAGGTTTGGCTTTGATCATTTAAAAGAAAAAATATGTTTTTTATTTTAATGCAATTTTTCAAACTCATTAGCATAAATGTGAAGATTTAGTATTTTCTCTTTTTCTGTCTGAGTAACTTGTTGGCTTTTATTTTGGCTGCTTTTCTGTCTGCTAATAGTTGCAGCAGGGATGCATCCGTAGATGACCACATGTCTGCTCGAGCAGCAGCTTTCTCGTGTCAAAATGTCGCACGTTGTCTGAGTATGTGGGGCTTTGGGTCCCCATATAGAGTGGGGGGGGGCACCTCGTCACCACAGCCACGAGAAAAACCCACTCAGCCTCTCGAGACGTTTCCCACGTGCTCTGCGGCCCAAAATCTTTCCAAGGCTTACCTGACAGAGACGCACAGGAACACAAATGTCAGTGTGACTGAACTTTGGGCAGATTTTAACGTCCTCGTACAAAGTCTATGTGATGTCACGTTGTACCGGTGTGCAGAGCGTGCAGTCGCTGCCTCCTGCAGGCTCTGCACAGGCAGCCGGAACGCCACAGAAACTTCCAGCAGTGCTAAAGTGTCTGCAGTGGTCGATTTCCTGCTGTGTGCAACATGTAAGAAAGGACGACTGTGGAAGATGTCCCTGTGTGAGTCCTCTGAGGTTCCTGTGTGAAAACGGCTCATCTCTGCTGAACGTTTGAGCTTCCTCAGTTCGTTGAGCTCGTGGTTCTTTTCCTGGGAATTGGTGGATGATTTTGATCCTGAGGAAACCAAAAAGTGTTCCACAAAGAAAATGAGAGAAAATTCCATATTTAATTTAACTTAGAGACAAAGAGGGATCAGCTGTTGTGCTGCTGACAGTCGCTCAAACTAAAGCTTTGGATGTGTTCTGTTTTTGTTGCTGCAGAAGATGCAGACGTCCCACAGGCCTGTGCGGTGGCTCGCTGTCATGCTTCTTGTCATAGTTGCAACCAGCCAGTGCCAACAGAGCGACAGGTGGGCTCACTGTTCCCACCTTATTTCACTGTTTACAGAGTTGTCCATGAATGATAACTATAACTTTTTTTTTTTGCATATTTTGTCTTTTTTATCACTTTGACTAAAAAACTGTTTTCACTGATTTAAAATGGATGCATGTGCTGAAAAATGAATGGACGCTGCTGTGTCCTGTTTGCACTTGTTTCTATGAACGAATCTGTGATAAAACACGTAATTCGTGATTGTGCGCTGACCAGCAGCCGCTTCCTGCTGTCTGTTCTCTCGCCGCAGTCGCCGAGCTGTGACTGAACACCAGCTGATGCACGACCGCGGCCGAAACATCCAGAGTCTCAAGAGACTCTTCTGGCTGTCCAGCGCGATCGAGGGTCTCCACACAGCACAGACCCGCTCTGCCGCTTTCAACCCCACAAAGGTCTTGAACCTGGCTCTGAAACCAGCGCTCATCCCTGATGCTGGAAGCTCCCAGAACGCCCAGGTCCGGAGCCTCCTGAGAGACTTCTTTAATCCCTACCTGCCAAACGGAGACGACTAACAACACACTGATGCACAAACATGAAGCTACACATGTTCAAACCTTTTTTGTGTCAACTGTTTGTATAATAAAACACCAAGTACAAAATCATCTGGAGTGCCAAGGCACCGCTTCAGCTGCAGACGTGTCTGAAGTGTTTAAAACCGGCTTTAAGTTTAGTTATCAGAGCTGCATGGAAGTGTGTTGGTGGCAGGATTTCAGTGTGTGATTGCACACATGCTTTCCACAGGCTTTAAAATAAATATTCCATGTCTTGGGGTTTTTTAATTATTTGGCAAGAAGGAACATGACTAAAAATAATGATTGAAACATCACGAGTTAAGGCCAACATGCACCAAATTATCTAGAAAAATAATATAAGACTTGAAGGTTTTTCCCCTTTTATCAATATCCAGATAATTTATATTCATGTGTTTGAATTCAGACCATTTAAAACTGGAGAGGACGCCTGCAAACACCAAAGTCACAACCTTAACTGACAGCTGATATAGTCTGCTATATTTATGAGCTTTTTATGCAGATATTTTACAAATCATCCTTCATCATCACACTGAAATGGTGCCGTTTAGATTGTGATTTATTTATATTTTGTTTAACATTTTACTACAGCTGGTTACCAAAGTTGCGTAGGCGTACTTTTTGTAAATTAAATGCTGTAACACTTTAATTTAATATGATGAGCAAACTTCTAAAATTAAAAAAAAAAGGTTTTGCCACCTGGTAACACTACAGCAAGCATAAATATTGAAAAGACTGATTCCTCCTGACTATATGCTTCTAATTATAAACACATGATATTCATCACCTGGCTCTGCTACATATCCTCAGGCTCTCCCTCTATCAAACACAGATATAACAGTTCAGATAAAAGCATCTTTAACGAAACTCAAAGTGTAGGAAAAGCACTTTGAGATCCCACACACAGGCTGATAGCCTGGATTGCACTTTTAAAGAAACTGATCTGGATGAGAACCAAATTTTAATGGATTCTTTTATATAGTTTTTATGTAATCTTGCTGGCAGACAAACAGGATGGAAAACGTACCTCCATCCAAGGTCCTCGGCCGAGGAATAATCTGAACCCTCAAATAGGTTTGAGTGAAACATGAATTGACGAATTGGTTCATTCGTTTTTCTGCAGCACCGTCTTCACTGTCCACTCGTGCTGCGTTTCCATTAGTACCTGCTCAGCGCGGCCGACTCGACTCGGACTCTCACGGTCTTGTTTTGTTTCCATTGTAACTGAGGACGACCTCAATGTGGGCCGCAGTCTCTGCGACTCAAAACACAACAACGACTGATAGACGCAAACTAACACGGCTAATGTCAGTTTACTATCGTCATCAGGCAAAAGTCCCCCGTACAATCTTTTAATGCATGAAGGTTGTCATTAGGTAACCCTATACCGCCGAACATGTCGTGTCATCGTAAAGTGCAGTTTCTCAGCTTTCAGAAACAGTTTGACCTTTTCCAATACGACAAACGGTCGAGTAATTACAGCAATTCAAAGTTCCTTCGATCAGCCCTTCAGCTCAGGTAACGGCTTCAGCGGCGATCGCCCGGCAGTACCGGGTTCGAGTTCAGGGTTCGGGTTATGTTGTGCTGTGTGCACGTTTCAGGTGGCTCTCTTGTAACTACAACTGTCAGTCTGGGCATTCAGCCCGTGCTTTGCGCCTCCATTTTCTTGCTGTGGAGTTTTAAAGACGGCACAGCTGATTCTGGTGAAGGAGTCGCTCTCGTGACTCAAATACTGAGTCGCTCCCCGGCCAATCAGTGGCACGCTGTTCTTCCGCGTCACATTTTCGGATCGCCTCGGATTGCTTGGAACCCGGCTGAGTGGGTACTAAAAAAGTACCTGGTACTAATGGAAGTGCCTACAAACCGTGCTGAGTCGAGCGGATCCAGGCTGAGTAGGTACTAATGGAAACGCAGCATTTGTAACTCAAACATTTTAAAAACTCCACAATGACTTGAAGCGTGAGACAGACGCTCTTTCCCAGATCTCAGAAGTGCTTTTGTTTCTTAAAGTTTCATTTATGAACCTACAAGAGGATCACTAACAGCTGTTCACGTTAGTTTCTTTTGCCCTCCATTGAGCTTCCTTTAGCTGAATCAAACAGTGAGTTGTTGATATTTTTTGAAGGTGTCCTTGACAGCTACACTCTTGCCCACAGCATCCCTGTCTGCACAGGTTTGCAGGAATATCAACCTTAACACACGGCACTTTGTGTTGTGATAGGTTCAAAAAGAAGACCTAAAAATTCGAAATATGGAACTAACAGCAAACTTAAGGTGCAAAAATCTGAACGATGCATCTCGAGACAGGAGACAAAGACACGAACAGTCTGGCAGAGACAAAACCAATGAGACACAAAATACAAAGAAACAACACAGTGCAAGAAAAATGGCAAACAAAAGGAAAACGTGAAGTCACAAAAAGGACTCAAGAAACATGTAGGAAGAAATCAAGGCCACAGGAATCTTCCCCTGAACATAGGCTGATCCAAGTCAGTTCCCTTATTATACAGTAATCTGGGAGATTGTGTTTGTTCATTGTGTAGAACTGGCACAGAGACCCAGGCAAGGTTGTGCTACCTAAAAAAACAATAATGTGGCTGCAGGTGACGGTAACTGTGTTATGTGTGCACAATACTGCAAACAAGGCAGCAGGGAAGAGTCTTTAATTATAGCAGCATGGAGTGATTGAACTCAGCATGTTCTCTTCTGCTGATTTTGACTTCCAGCCTTTGGAGTGCAGTCACGTTACAAAGGGAATGATCACAGATACGAACACGTCTTTAAAGCAGGAAGGAAGGAGGGAGCAGTTTTAAGCTGCAGCCACAGCATTCAAGGAGCCTGATGCAACTGTGCAGGAGGCAGAAGAAAGGAGGAAAGAATGAAATCCTTTAGATCTTATTGCAAATGTTTGACATCATTTGGCTTTGTGTAACTTTTCTGCAGCTGTCAGCATGTTGGGAAATGTGCCTGGTCATTATGCTTTTCTTGGCTGCGTTACATCATAGCTTTGAGTAAAATAAAGTCAGTGTGTATTGTGGTTGGTTCAGTGCTGAATATGTAAGAACTGTGTGGAGTTTAATATGTCAGTAACATTTATGAATGTGTCTGATTAATGAATAAAGAGAAGTGTGAGTGTGTGTCATTCAACCTTGTGAATGTTTACATTAAACTACGTGGATTCATGGTTGTGGGTCTGCTCGCTGCTTAAAGGGGACCTGCTATGCTCTGTCTTATTAATCACTTCTGCAGCATTGGGCTGGATCTGAGCTAAAAGTGCACGTCTGTACACTCGTTCTTCGTGCTGCTGCTGTCAGCTGAAATCAAAGCAGCTGTTACAGCAGGTCATTTTTCCAAATACCTGCTGTAATAAAGACTTTGGCTCAGTGAAGCACATGTAATCTCTGTGAGACAAAGCTAAATGTGACATGCTGTGCTAACCGCTTGTTTTAGGCAGTTTTTCCACTCGTGGCTTTGACTGATGTCAGTGAGAGCAGTCATCCCTGACGTGGTCAGACACACAGCTCTGGCTTTGAGCTCCATCGTTTCTTTACGAGGGGGAGCCGCTCACAACAGAGTTGGCTTAAAGAGAGACGGACTGCAGCTGAAACAGCTTGTTAGATACTGTGGAGCTGCGTCAAAGCCCAGTATAAGATAAATAAGGATAATTTTGAACAGTGAATCATGCAAAGCTACTCTGGAGCCCAAAAAGAAAAAGGAAATGAGCAGAATAGGTCACCTTTAAATCTGAATCATTACTGAGGCACAGAAATGAGGACAAAGGTTTGAGTCTGGATTTGAAAATCTGCACTCAGCCACCTTCTCGACCTCGGACCGGAGGTTTGTGCCAAAGCTGAGGAGCTCTGTGTCCAAATGCTGCACCCCCAAAGGAGTTCAGTTACTGAATCTAGGGACAGTTAAGAGCCCGCATGAAGGGTGTGATGGTGCATGTTGAGTAATAGGGCTGAAAATGTCAGAGGAAAGATAATCCGATTAGGACCCTGAAGGTCAGGAGGAGGATTTTGAAATTAGGTCTGGCTTATATTGCAAACCCACCCAGAGAGGCGAAATATGATCAAACCTTTTAGATCTAAGAGCTTTAGCTGCTGTACTTTGACCAGCTGTTGCTGTCAGTCAGATCTGGATGTATTAAAGGCGGCTGTAAGATTGTCAGCATCTAAAGTGTGTGAGCGCTAATAAATCTGGGCTGTGTTGCCTTAAACAGAGAAGAAAAGATAGTTAACGTTATTTTTAAGGTAAAGAAAACACTAGAAAATGCATCTTTTCTTTTAAAATGGGTTTAAAGGCTTTTTGTAGCCTGGCTGCAATAAATAAATCACGTTATAATAAAAAGGGTAAAATCGGTATCCTGGGCATTCACAGGCCTGTAAAAAGCCTGTATGGAGTCGTGTGATGTGACTGGATGGGCTGCCTCCCTCTCTGCCAACACGATTAAACTAAAGAACATTATTTTGTCAGTCCTGAACTGTAGCATTGACCCAAAGCCCTGCTCAAAGTAAGTTTCACCACTCAGCTGCCGTCTTGGTATCGCCTCTGGATACGTAGTTGGGCAGTTATTTTAAAGCCCGGGTCAAAATAAGATAGAAGAGATCCATGAATTAAGGTTCATGGCAAGGCTTTTAAAGGCGAACAGACTGACTAGCAGTTAATTGGCTTTATTGTCATTCACTGAGCAACAGGGAGGATCCTGGAGGAACAGTAATGGCAACTTGGAGGATCAACTCTGGGAGAGAGGAAAGAAGAGCGAGTCCAGGCAGACTGTGATGCTGAGCTGTTACTGGAGAAAACTGGTCAGGATGCTCACCTGGGAGCAGAGACGACGAGGAGGCCCACTGGCCCGATCTCTGCGGGCTGCCACAGTCATTAGGGGATGGCCAGGCAGGTGAGTGTTTAACCTGGGATCTCCTGAAGGCACGAACCAGCTTGACAGATTGCTGATGGTTTGCTCTTCAGCCACATGAGAGTCACTGGAAGGTGAGAGGAAAAGGATGAGAGTACAGAAGCCATGTGGGAGCAGGATTACCGGTGGAGACCGGGTGGTGGAGTATACTACCTTTACTTTACTTTCTAGACCCTATTTCAAAATATATGGTGCATTACATGATCTCTGGGTCCTCCCACACAACAGAGACCCAACAGAGACGAGAGGGGTGGGGGGCATTCAGGAGCCAGATCCAGCTCCCAGCCAGTCACTGATAATGGTGGTGCACCGATTCCAGCTCACAGGAGTCACAGAGAGACGTGGGGTCGGTCACACGTTGTTCCAGGAGAGATCCCAGCCTCAAGGCCGGCAAGGGAGCCAAATTCCTGATAATGCAGATGTTGTTTTGGAACAGGCTACAGCCCTCAGTTCACTGGCACCGCTCAGTAATCCAATCATCTAAATTGCACGGTTACCATCTTCGCTGTGCAGAACCATACGTTATCTCCAGAACTGATCCCTGTTCCCCTGCGAGCACGTTCACAGCTGGACTACACATCCAGCTTCCGGCTCAGGCCCGTCAGGCATGCAGTCTGAGTCTGAACAGCTCTGCACAGCCCATCCATCTGCTTCTGCATTCTTGACAGATGTCGAGTTGCAGCCCAGATTTTCTTGATTTCCTGGTAAATCAGGTATCCTCCAAAGCCAGATAAATTAAATGCAATTAAATGCATCGATGTCCCAGGGGTGGTGACGCCAGCCTTACTACACAGGACTGTAACTAAGTGGAAAATTAAGTCTTTCTGGAACTGGACAAGTTGTTTAAATCAATAAGATGTAAAATACTGCTTAGTGAAGCTCTGCATGTGAAGTTTTTCAGCCTGTCCACAGTGAGCTGCAAAACAGTGTAGATGTAACAACAGTAGACTCAATGAATGTGGAAAAACTGCAATATATTTTTGAAACTGTACTTACTGTTCAACAACAGCTTACATCTGCTTTATAAATGAATTTAAAATAACTAAACAGGAAATAATAGCTTGCTCCCACCACTGATTTATTTTTTCATGTGTGAGTCAAAATTTTATTTAGTATCTCAAGATAATAACTTACCTTTGCCTGGCAATTTTTTTCAATGGCAGAAACAGACTTCCACACAAAGAAAGGGGAACGGCTGGTGGAGTGTTTTTATGCAGTGGTCTTACTGGTCTGGCCCTCGGTCCTCAGAGGTTTGTCAGCAGCGCCAGTGACAGAATAGAGAGAGCATATTTCATCCCTTCATGGTCTCCGTGTCTTTCGTCTTGTCTCTGTCCCCTCACCCCAATGACACCCACCCCCCTCCGAGGCCGGTTCTGCCTGTGATCTTACTGCTAAAAGGGAGTTTTTTTCCTTCCTACTGTTGTAGTGTTACTGTGCTTGCTTATAGGGGGTCGTTTTGATTGTTAGGGTTTTCCCTCTATTATTGTAGGGTCTTTACCTTACAATATAAAACACTTTGAGGCAACTGTTTATTGTGACGTGGCGCTATATAAGTGAAACGGAAATGAATCGAATCCAAGGCGGGCTGTGTACCTGTGAGATCTACTCAGGGCAAAATTTACCTCTTTCGAAAGGAAACGTCGCGAGATTTCCGCGATGGCTAACGATAACTAGCCTGCTGTGTCAAACCACAGTGACACCGGTCGTGGTGATCCACCTTACAGGTGCAGACGGTCCTTTGGTACTCCAAGTGATAGAGGGGAAATCACAAAGTTAACCGCGCACAGAAGTTGTTGTCTGTCGGCCTGAAGCACTCCCACCTGCCCCTCGGACTGTCCGCGACTCTCGTCCTTTAACCGCCCAGGTCAGTCGGCATTACGTTCAGCATCCTGCTAGCGTTCTTCTGGTTAGCCAGCTAAGCTAGCGTGAGCTATCCGCAGTCACTACGGGAGGTCCGGGACTCTCCGTGTAATTTGAGCAATATGCTGAAAATGCAGTGGTGCCTTTAGCAAAATAAGCACGACGAAGAGATAATAAGCCAACAGTAAGAGTATTAGGTTAAATTACCAACCTGACACGAGTCTTCCGGAGCCCTTTGCTGCGCTAACGTTGCAGATAGTCCAGCTAATGCACACGCTAGCTGATGGGGAGTGTGCTAACAGCAAGTGTGCTTGAGCCGAAGAAGCAGGTTGTTTGCTGCCTTAGGTTTGTCAGCAGCTCAAGTGACACTCACGAGAAGCAGTTTGGAAACGTATTAAGCGCAGCGTCAGCAACTGGCTAATTAAACCCCGCCAGTGTTAATGTCTTATTATAGCTTAATAAATACAGTTTTATTGACTTAATCTGTGTTCAGCTCTTCTGG
>VUQJ01020086.1:6013-18498 GCA_015108635.1 Andinoacara biseriatus | reverse complement strand
TTGAGAGGGCGTTTTTTTTTTTTTTTTTTTGTTTTCTTTGGCTCTCACAGGATAAGAGTGCAGCTTAGAATTTGAGATGCAAAGCCACGAGAAAGGGAGGCTGTTTTCGTTAAGAGCCCATGGGCTCAGGTTGCAGATCTGTTTGTAGAGGCCAAACTAAGCTGGGTTGTTTATAACCATCACAGGTTCTGCAAGGGAAATTCAGCAGCAGGAAGGATATTGCTGTTATTGGCTTAAATATTATTCATGGGTTAAATATATATCCTTGTCAGCTGTGAGAGACTGGGAAGAGTGAAACGGGAGGCACATTGAGGTCATACTGTATGAACATGTGGTATCAATGGCAAAACAGTACAGTTCTTCTGTTACAAGACACGGGCCACACAGGAAGTTCAACAAAAGGAGGTTTCCTAAGGTTTTTGGGAAAATATGCAGTCCTCGGTATTGACTTTAAAGCAATGCCCTAACTACTTTACCACAACACCATTTGCACATGTAATGCATCCATGGTTTAACAAATCTACTATTAAACATAAAAAAAAGAGCGAAGCACATGCAAAAAGCATTTGAGGTGCACTGATATTTCACTCAGTGCTGAATTGTAACTGCACAGCCACTGTGTAGAAATACCTCTTCACGGGGTTTGTCCCCTGAGGTGGATGCAACAGAAGTACAAATGAAGGCAGCCTGAAATTATCTGTTGTTCACTCGTTCCCATTAAAGGCTAAAAATAGCTGTATACAACATATACAGACTTAAAGAAAGTGCCTTAATGTTTTTTTAGCCTGTAACTGGCTAAGAGTCAAACGAGTGAGTGATGCCAGACTGGCCGACAAATTGCAAAAGGCAGTGTTGTCTTTAAAATGTTTTAACTGTTATCCTTATGAGTCCCCAGGGACAATGGTTAAATGAGAGTGTGTAAAACGTTGTCTGTATTTTATGTGGCATGTACTAAAAACAACTGTTAACGGTCCCTAATAATGTCCTATAAGTATTGTTACATCTGTGTTCCACAATCCAACATATTGCATATTGATCAAACGAGTAATCATACACACAATTTAAAACTACGAGTTTATTGAGAGCAGGCAACAGACGAAAATAAGTGTGTCATTTATTTTGTTTGCACGCCTGCGTGTGTAGGTATGTGTGTAAATTTGTGTGTTACCTCCAACAAGCAGGCTCATTATAAAACCAATTAAACCCGCCTTACTCTCATTATGAAGCTGTAGGGCTTTAGGAGAGATTGAGGACCTGTTGTACTCCCAGAGGGCTTCTGCCTGGTCAGCCCTGCTTTAGATGATAAAACCACTTTTAAATCCGCTGAAATCAAACACCACAAATCGGTCGTGATGGGTCAGTATTTTTTTTCCGAGTTCATCCCCGTATCCCTGTCCTTTGGTCAGCCTCATACACGGCTGAGTATCTGACCTCTAAATGGTTGTTTTGGGCTTTCTTAAAACATTGTTTCACCACAGAAATGCTCACATTCTCTGGTTTCTGTTTGTGCTGCTATTTATGAAAAGAAGAGTGTGGGAAAAATAATGTAAACTGGCTCCATTACTGTGTGGGATTTTGATAGGAGAGGAGGAATAAGGATAAGGAGGAGGAGGAGGAGGAGGAGGAGGAATGGGAGCTAGAGCAGACAAGGAAAGAGAGCAAAAACAAGCAATGAGCAAGAAAGAGAGAGGGAGAGGGAGAAAGAAGCTTAGTTCTGAGCTAAATCTGTCTTTGAAATAACTATTTAAGGGATAAGATTGTGCATGGTGTTGAGTTAATAACAATCTGACAGGTGAGAGACAGTCTCTGTCCTCTTATGATCTGGATTTAAGAGACCATCCTGTGTCGCTATTGTAATTGCTACTTTGGTGTTAACATAGAAGACTCTGCCTTATCTGTGCTTCACCCCCACCACCAGCCTCATAAACCAACAAACATGCGCGCCCATTTAGCACAGATTTTTTTTACCCCTCCCTTTTTCATTCTTCGATGGCAGAGCTGACGGTTGGAGAGGCACAGCTGCCTGGAAGGTGGAGGCATGATTGATTGATGAAGTTTTGGTGCCCAGGGGATCCAATCATGTAATCAGTATGTATTGATTGACTGTCCCAATTGAGAGACCGCCGAGGCTCTGCCACCACGTGTGCAAGCTAAACTTGGCACTCATTCAAAATCTTCTGCAGTCAGATTTGATTTGGGTGGCGAGGTCGCCCAAGTCCACGTGTTGGGATTCATGCAGGGAAGTCTGTCACAATCACACCGCAGACGTCCCAAAAACGCTCCCACGATTCTCTGCTCCAATTCTTCATTATCTTGTATTTATTTTAATTATTATGATTGAGAAATTAATTCAGCTTTACTGTAATTGCATCACATGGTTAATGATCCAATCTCCCTGGAATTTAAATAGGGCTTCCACCTGGGTTTGCATAGCTAATGAGAATTTTTTCCTTCCAGACTGCCTCGTTTCACATTCACATTTCTGACGCTTGTCAAGTTATCATTACTTTAGTGATGCAATGCGCATCATTGCTGCACCAACAGTAAAAAGAAAAAAAAGAAAAAGAAAAAAGATGGGCTTTTTGAGTGCAAATAAAGGTATTTTTGTGAAACAGAAAATTGAAGGACTGCTTTAAGGAGAAAGACAAACAAGAAGGTTTTTGTCTTTGTGGCAAAACGATAAAAAACAATGAACACTTTCAGTGTGTGTTGAGTACAGCAAACGTGTCGTTATAGTGAGAATAATAAGGTTTTCTTTTTTTCCAGCTAAAAGCTTTTCTTAAGACAGACAACTTCACCATCAGTGAGCCACTTCTTCCAAAGACAGACCTGCTTGTTTATTTGCTTTAGTGAAACTGCACACCTTGTTTGCTGGCAGAGGTGGGAGAGGAGAATCGAAGCGGCGTCACCAGTGGGCATCTGTTTTCTATGCCTGCATTTAATGAGCCCCAAAAGATTTCCGTCTGAAAGTCACTCCAAAGTCAAATTATGGCTGAGCTTGCTAAACACGCTTCAAAACTCAAATGCATCACCGCTTTAACCTCAGGGGTGAACGCGGGTCAGAGGCGCAACAGCCAGTCGGACTGCCGAATGAGTAGCAGCTAATCTATCTTTCCTTTTTCTTCCCCTCAGTCTCACCACTGGCTGTAAATGTACCTTTTCTCGGTGGCACTGGGTGAATACACTAGCAAAACTATTGAAAAGCGCTACAAGTCAAGAATGTAAATGAAGGAGAATGAAATAAATGTAAAGCAGACTCTTCGTTTCAAATACCCACACCTAATTTATAGTGTAAGCTTTCAAACACGCATTGGGAAATCAGAGGAAACTGTTGAGGGAAAAACAAACTGTGACTAAGCTGCGAGACAGACATTTTTTGGAATTTGCTTACTTGCTAGAAAAGAAGATCAACATCAATTTCATCTCGACAAAATCCACAGCTGTGATGTTTGGAGCCAGACGTTAGCTTATTATAAAGCCTGCAAGGACAGGTGCTATTAGCCGAGCAACATGAAAGCTGCTTCCGGCGAGTGAAGTCATACTTACATGTTTGTGGGTGTACGGTATAACATGTAGAATTATAAAATCAAAAGTTATGCGTTGAAGCTGATCTTACCGAGCTGACTCACTGCAGTCTTTCAGGTTAAGCTGGTGTGTTTGAACACTGTTAAACCCTGAAAAAAATAATAATAATCCTTTCAGCCTGCTTAATAACTACATGCAGCACTTTGATATAACAACTGATGAACTGTTGGAATGTCTATTCTTTATTTCTCCTCTCTCAAGACATCTCTGTACTGGATTAACAGATCAAACTGTTTTTGATCTCCTCATTTGCTGTACCTCCCACTTAAACCTTTCATACGCACTTCATTTCAAGTAGTGCTTTTTCATTTACAAATAACAAGCTGTTTTGTGTGTCCTCTCACATTATGAGCTTCTTGGATAATGAGCTGATGTTCTAATGGATTGCTGTAAGGGAGGAGCATTTATTTACAAGTGATTAGCCGTTACCAAAGAAGAAAATGTTACTAGCTTGTATAAATGGAGAAATGCATTGATGGCTATTGCTACACGTTTTATTGAAGTTGTTGGAGGCGAGAATACTAAACTTCATACGTAACAGCGGTTGATCATGAAACTGAATGTAAAGCCATTTTCTTATAAAGTTGACATGTAATTTTCTTTATGCAAATCACAGAAAGCATGCAAAATCACACATATTAGACGAGAGCTCTACAAATGTACAGTAGCCATTCAGTCACTGTCTCTTCCTCTCTGTGTTTGTCTGTGCCTCTGCAGATCAGGGTGGACAGCCCTCTGGAAAGAGGAGTGCTGTATGAGACAGTGACTGTGATGAAGGATAGCAGCCCCATCCTCCGGGATATGGCCTTCTCCTTGGACAGGAACTCTCTCTATGTCATGTCTGACAATCAGGTGAGGAAACGCCCTCATATTGGTGCTGCTGTCAAGAGAAACATCGGGAAAGCAGGACGGTGCAGCGACAGATGAGGCTGTCCTTCAGCTGGAAGCCCACAGGTTCAAGCCCCTGTGACAGCGAGTGTTCGGAATGCTGACATGTCCTTGAGTTAAACACCACATGTGCAGTAGGAAATTTAGGGTTTTAGTTGACTTGGAGTGTACAGTATGAACGTATTTTTAAAAATTGGTTAGTGGAAACAGTTTTGAACAAACGCATTAATAATAATGGTTGAATTTGTACTGAGGTCCAAAACAAATAAGTGATTCTTATTTTACTGTCAGGATGTTACAAAACAAAATGCTCTGCACACCTCTGTTAGCATTAGCATTGCAGCTGTGGAATCGGCAGTAAAACTGTTTCATATCAAAAACATGAAACTATGCTAAATTATAAATTAATACTGTTTATTTGGAATCGAAGCAGAGGATTATGACTTATCCTGTAAACAATAATTCTCTTACATTCATGAACTGTACGTCTGCAGAAGGGATTGTTAAATATGCAGACTTTGTGTAAGAGGATGGACCACTGCTCCAATTACTTATCCATGCGAATCGACTTACAGCGCATGCATCTTTTGTACGCAACACACACACACACATGCCATACAAAGCTTTTTCTTTTTTTTTTTCTGTGTGGCTCTGTTCCCCCTCATCTGCTCCTCGCTTGGCCCGGCATCACAGAGGCGAGCAGTTGTTGTCGTTGTTGGACGATATTCTCTGCACTCATTGGAGATAAGAGTGAACAGTGGTAATCACTTTCAACTCCCATCAAGTGATTATTTTGGCGCGCTGGCATGCCACTGTGAAATGGGATTAGGTTTCAGTGCAGCCAAAAAAAAAAAAAAAGTCTCTACCACCGCTCTCAGTTGTCTTCTGACTGCTGGAATTTATTGAGCCAGAGTCACAGGACAGAGAGGCGAAGGGCAGTGGGACAATTGCAGTTGTGTCAGTTATATCAGAGTGGCTCCGACTCTTTTCTGAGTGCTTGAAAAACAGCCCGAAAATCTATAAAAGCATCAAGTTTAAGACAACACGTAATGTCGTTTGAGGAAGAATCGAGACAGTCTTGTGTTGGGTGCTGTCTTCTAAAACAAATCAAGGCAGCTCTTCCTTCTGTGTGATAGACTGGAAGAGACAGGGCATAACTTATTGATGAGCTCTGGTCGTTCAAGGAGAGACACATGCTTCCTTCAAGGAGATAGCCAGCTATTCTCTTCTCTCCGCCTTCAGTGACGCACAATAGCAGAGCAATAACCAAACCCAGCTTGGCCTGGCATTTTCTTTCAATATTAGAACAGCTTTGGCTCTGTAGGCTTCAGGAGCTTGAAAGAGAGTAAAGCCTTCCGCTTTCTGTCTTCTTCTCCATCTTTGCTCAGCTTTCCCCTTTAGACTTCCCTGCAGCTCGGGTAAGGAATCCCCCAGGCAGAGGGCTTCACTCACAGATTTCCCACATTTCCAGTAGATCCCAGAGATGAGAGATTTTCAGATTCCTGGGAGCTAAACAATACAGAAATGATGTGGAATGAGGAGTGAGGCACAGACAGATTTGGCTGAGATCAGCCGACCCTTGTGGAATAACAATGAGCCCCTCTGTCTCCTGCCGGGTGAAACATGCAGGGTTAGCATGATGATGAAGAATGAGGATAGTGTGTATGTGTGTAGCTATGTGTGTTTTTGTGTATATCTGTGTCCTCACCAAAACACCATGTGGGAGCCATTATTGATATGGAGAAGAAAAAAAAAATCTTCACAGCAGTTAATCTTTTTTCTCACTGCGTGCCTTTAGTTTGATCATTTCTAAGAATAGAAATGCTCAAAATCCAAACACACAAAAACCTCACTGAATGTCACTCTTCAGTCTGTGAAGTGATGGCGAAGGCTTTAAACCTAAGAGAAGAAGGGCTTTTTTTTGGGGAGGGGTGGGGTGCTGCAGGGTTTTTCCAGAGCAATCTCTCAAAGTGTCAGTGAAAGGTAAAATCATCGCTTAAAATCCAACCCAGCCTCTTTTTTTTTAAATTGTGCCCGTTTATTAACCCTCGACTGTGTGTGAGAGTACAGTGCACCAGTGCCCCGCCCCCTTTAAAAAAAAAAATCTGACCTACCTCCACAACTCAGATGGGCTTCAGCACCCCTTTACTGACAAATCTATCATGGTCCAATGTGTTCATTTGAATTGTTTCTAAACTGCATGGATATTGATCACCAGCCACAGCAGCGAGGCTGGTTTTGTTATCACCTCGTGAGGCTACCTGTGTGTCATCGTGGCAAAAAGTGGTCCAGGAGATCTTACTTGCAGTGTGTAATACCGCAAAGGGCGGTTTAAGTGCTCTGGCAAGCGCACGTCTCTCTCTCTCTCTCTCTCTGTGATCAGATTTTATCAGCGACATATTAACGCAGCTGTGCAACATATACAGTCATAAAACTCTAGGGTTTTGTAGGTGGGATTGAATGAAGGTCGAGTGTGAGGGTGGGTATAGTCCTAAATATGAATGACTAAGTAAAAGGTGCCAGAAACAGGGTACAGAGAGTGCAGCAGTCACTAAAGGACAAACAACAGCACCGATACCACCAGCTCGCTCTAAAACACGAAGAAACCACTAAAACATGTAAATGTTTGATGATATAATTAACATATTTTTTCCATTGATCTCAGTGCAACTGAAACAGGACATATAGATACTAAAATACTCTATATTGGTACTTTTTATATGTTTTTTTTCTCTGTATGGTTTAGTTTGCATTCATACTACAGTAACACTTCTAGAGGTTGCAGCCATTTATCAGCTGATGAACTCAGATGTAGCTGCGCAGTTTAAACGTGCTGATTGAAGCTGTGTTGTGAAGTCTGTGTTCTGCAACTGGTGATTTATTAGTTCTTGTGACAAAATCAGCCTCGCACTAATCTGTAAACTTGTTTATTTATTGCATTATTATGAAGTCTTATTATTCTCAATTAATTAATTAAAGTTATATATTGTATAATATTTACACAGAGTTCTTGTTTTGCAGAATCCCAAAACACAAAGTGTTGGATTTGGCCTGAAATGTAAAGCCCCATCACATGATACAGTCAAGTGATGGCTGTAGGTTTTTTTCCCAAAGCACACTGAGGATATAGGATGACAGCATCACAGAGGTCTAAAAGCCCGAATGCTCATCTGACAGCGTTCATGAAGTTCCAATAAATCCGGATGAAAGTGTTACATAGATAGCGAACTGGTCAGATAATAAGGTCGAGCATTAGTGTAAGGCCATGCCAGATGTTGTGAGAAGATAAAGATTTTGCAATTCCCAAAGCTAGAAAAGTGGATGCGAGTCTGCCGTGATACAATGCTCAGAAGCATTCAAAATCAGCAAAACTGAGATTTCGCCTCTGGGGAAATGGGGCACATTCACTGGTTTTCTGTGTTTGCCTGAAATGAAGAAATACCACAAGAAAACAAGGCAAACAAAAGCTTTATGAGAAATACTAAATACGTCATCATGGTTATGAATGATTTATGGGGATCTACAGCACATGAACTGAGAAAGAAGGCTTAATTTAGGGAATCAGAGTTGTAGAAATGCATTATAAAGGGTGCACATACACACTTCTCATGTGACCCCCCCCCCACCAAAATATAAGCACAAAATCAGAACAACCTCATTGCCCTTTCTTTTTAAAAATGAAATTACTATCCATATTCTAAGATGAACAGGTATCTACTACATCACTTGAGATGCATTCAGTATTTACCAACAAACAAAATTCCGATCCCATAAAAATAGCGTGGAAGGACATATTTGTAAGCCGTTGCTGTCGGTGAGCTCCACCGGTGCTTTCTTCTAATTCTCTTCTCGTAATTGTTCCAGCTTATTTTTAATATCTAAAAACGTCTGGATTTAGGCCTCCTGTTTCCTCCCTGTCTAGCCAACTTTAAATCAGTGACCACGTCTTGATTTCCCCACGGACTGCCTCATTCTATTTAGCTGTGGGTGTTCAGGCCAATACAAAAACAGAATATTTAAATAAACTACAGCATTAGCATGTGCTTTCACCTGTGTGTGTGTGTGTGTGTGTTTGCAATAGAGTCACAACCATTCAAGAAAGGTGTGTAGTTGGGCTCGAAATGAATGAAAAGACGGGTTTGTTCTGAACTATGAACAGCCCCTGATAACAGCCAGCTGGCTGAGTTTTTTACAACTCTACACGTGGGTCACATGACCTACAAAGACAAAGCGACAGAAGGGTCGCCACAAAGTAATTGTGGACGAAATCTTATTTCTCTGTCTTGTTAGGACCGTCACAGGGGATTTTATCGAGCTCCCAGGCCTCTACCACAGTCCTGCAGGAGCTTGGCTCCGTCATTCTCAATCACCCCCTGGGCGCATATCCCATTTTGACATTGAGTCTTCAAGGCCATACTCGGCACATATGGCCCTGTATAGTATTCCAGCCACTTGGTTATGGCGTTCCATGTATGCCCTGCCTGCACCCTGCTGTTATGTGCTGGATTGTCTCAGCCAGCCTTGATCTTGTGCTTAGAGGTTGTTCCTGTGCTGTCATGGTTAGTGCCTCTGTGCTGTCTTTTTCATTCACTTCTTCGATCTGCTGGTGGTACATGCTGTGCAGGGGCCTGTCCTTCCATGATGGTTCCTGTTCTTGCTCCTCTTTCTCAGGTTTCTGCTGCCTGACGTATTCACTAAGCACACAATCCTTTGTAGCCATCTTCCTGATTTACTCATGGATCTTTATTGTTTCATCCAGGATAGTGGATTAGTGGACTAGTCCTCAGCCTCCTTCCTTCTGCTTAGCGTACGGTCTCAGGTGCTGAATTTGGGGTGAAACCCTCCATACATGGATAGGAGCTTTGGCCAGCTCATTATCCCAGCAGGGTATCTGATGACCAGTAGGTGTTGATTGCCTGGATCTTGGTCTTCCCATTTAGCTGACTCCTTAGGATTTGCCTTACTCTCTGCAGGTTCTTGGAAGTAGCAGCTTTCCTAACAGCCTTTTCTTGGTTGTTTCCCTGGCTGGGATTCGAACCTCCTACCTATTGTTGCAAATAGGAACTCTATCCAGCTGATGTAGATATTTCTTTATTTTTAGACAAAAAAAAAACGAAAAAAAAAACCCCACCACCACCAAAGTGAGGAATATAGACTGAAAGGGATTCTATACCACAGAGGTTGCTAGTATAATTTTAGTACCCTGAGACCATAAAAACCTGAGGACATATCTTTTGATCTTATTTGGATTCAACTCAGTGAGTTCCTGCTCAGGTCAGTTCCACTAAATGAATCAACCCTGATGTGCAGTGCAAGCTTCACATTTAATTCTCAGAACAGAAGGTAGAAAACAGAAGATCCATAGTTCTCCCCTTGTAAAGGTCACAGCAC
Organism: Andinoacara biseriatus; assembly: GCA_015108635.1. Taxonomy (NCBI): domain Eukaryota; kingdom Metazoa; phylum Chordata; class Actinopteri; order Cichliformes; family Cichlidae; genus Andinoacara; species Andinoacara biseriatus. Next base: position 8,634 of record VUQJ01020086.1, on the reverse strand, counting down.
AGACCAACTTTGGTAACTTAGATGAGCTCCAGTCCACAACAATTCAGGGATTATTTCTACTTTGTCAGATATGGACTTAGAGCCCTCAGCTCCACCCGTGCTGCAAAATAATTTTGTTAATGGAATGCACCAAATGGGTTCTGAACTGCTGGAAAAAAGGGAGAAAGTTATTTCGAAGGGAGCAGCAGATAATCCATTTTGCCAACACAGACCTGAGAGAGCACCCACTTATGCTATCAAGAGCACCGGAGACACTCTAATCCATAATCCACTCTTCATTTGTGATTGCTTACATCAGGAAATTGCTTGCATCATATGTCCAGACCCAGAATAATAACAAAGTATAAAATAGCTGGGCTCAGGCTGCGGCTCTAACTGGTTTTGTATGCAGTGGTGGTGCAAGTGCAACAGCAGCGAGTCTCACAGCAGCTAATGGAGGGCTTATGCTTTGCCACACATTCATGCATGGAAGTGGTGCTGGAAGTAGAAAGTATGTCGGTCTGTCTGTTAGAATGTCTTTCTGTCTGCGCCGATATGGAAAATAGTATGAACCTATATACTATGGCCACAGTGTAATATACTTAAATAGTGTAGGAAAATCCTTTATCAAAGGCTATTAAGAAAAGTTAAATATGAAGATTGCTGCAAAACTGCTTCTAAGATTTTGGTGTCATTTCATGTACTTTTTTGACACAAAAAAACTGACAATTCTTCATGTGGGCAAAACCACATTACTTCATACTGCAAATTTATGTCAGCAGCTAGACAGAGGAAAAATATGGTGTTTTCCTTTGGGATGTTATAGAATATGGGGCCTTACTTATATTGCAAAATAAGCAATGATGAAATGGGCTTTGCTCACTCATCATCACCTGCTTTAGTCGCATGCATTCATTGACCTTATTTCCACACCATGGCATCATTTTTAACGCTTCTCACAAGAATTGGAAACTTCTCTGAATATTTGTGTCATTTACGTGCAGGTCAGACAAAGGTAAAGGGCTTTTTTTTAAAAATATATATTTTTTTTTACAAAAGTTGGGTTACCTTTTGGATAAAATCATATTTAATGCACTGCATATCGAGTATAGCAGTCTAGAATAGGATCGGATAGAATTCCCTTCACAATAAAATATATTGCTGTCATCAAGTTTAGAGGACAAAAGACCATTTTTTCTCATATTCCTGTATGACTATTTTGGGTGCCCAGGTGTCCTGGTGGTTTGGGACAATTATCCATATTTCCGTGTTCAGTTCTGGCCAGAGACCTAAAAATGCATGATCTCACTATGTTTCTGTTTCCTGTCTGCATCGCCACTGCAGTGGAGGCAAAATGTAGAAATCATTGTAATGAACCAAACACCCAAACTCATTATAACCAATGCCTGTTAAAAAAAAACCCACTAGAATCTCTAACTGTGAAAAGCCTTCAGGTTTTTTTTAGTTGTTGTGCTGTTCAGATGTTTTTACTTTGTGTCATTCCTTTTGTTTAGGTGGCTCAAGTCCCCGTGGAGGCCTGTGAGCAGTACAGTACATGTGTTGAGTGCCTGAGCTCTGGTGACCCCCACTGTGGCTGGTGTGTCCTGTACAACATGTAAGTCTGTTCATTTTATCTTCCTTCACGATCCCATACCCACATCGTAGCCCAGGGATTAAAACCACAAAATTACTGTATGTGGTCATGTGATTTGTTGAGTTTAATATAACACAGTTGTTGTACCCTCTGGAGTTTGCCTTTATCAACAGCTGGCAGGACAAATATAAAGCCAGGAAGTGGTTGCTGGACAGAGTGAACTCTCCTAAATAGCGCTATTTGGGACAGCAGAAACTGCATGCCCACCAGATTTTATTGTCTGTCGCACAAGAGGAAAAGGGGTGTTTAATGGAGGAGGGAGGGATTAGCCTTGCAGCCACAGCAGGTGTACCAGCTGCACCTCTACATACCCGTGGAACATTTTGGACCTGACGGAGCAGGCTTATCTCCTCTATCTTAATTATCTGACCCCAGGTTAGCTTGCATAATACCTCGATATGGAGCAAAGGGGATTCAGAAGATTAAAACCCTGTGTTTCTGAACCAGCCGCCGTGTTGAAGCTGACCCCAGCCAGGGATTTACCGCTGTCATCATATGACGTCGTCATTTCAGCCAGCAATATCTTGATGGCGATCAGCATTATTTAAATTGCAGCTCTCCGTTTTATCAAACTGGCTGTGAAGGAAGAAGAAAAAAATAATGTTTTTAAAATCTGAATTACTTCATTAAACTGTTGGGGTTTTTTCCCCCCCCTGAGTACTCACTTTGTCTGCAAGTCCTATTAAACTGTTTATTTAAATTAATGCCTTATGCTTATCAGTTAGTAGATAGGCTGCTGTTCCCTCAAGTAACCCAAAGTGAATCATGATCTCTCACATTGCAAAATGAGGCTACTTTGTTTTTCTGTCTATTAACTCCAGTTTGGGGTCTTTTTCAACTGCCTGAATGACTCTCTCAGTGTGTCTCAGAGTGTCACATAAACTGCTTTCAGGATCTCACTTTCCTACCCTGGCACGGTGCACCACCGTATGTGTGTGTGTGTGTGTGTGTGTGTGTGTGTGTGTGTGTGGGGGGGGGGGGGCATTTC
>VUQJ01020083.1:12036-27949 GCA_015108635.1 Andinoacara biseriatus | reverse complement strand
AAAAAAGTGAGCACACATTCACATTTATAGCATCTGTATCAAGACATGAGATTTTAATCAGAATTAACTTCACATACACCATTAAAAGAAGAATATAAATGTGGGAAAATGGTGGGCAAACCTCTCGCATAATTTCAGCAGTGACTTGAAAAAAAAACATCCATCAGTACTTTAGTAGTATATGGATAAAGCTTACATTTATTACCTTTTAATAAATCTCCAGATTTGGGTGGTGGTTACGGAGAAAACAAAACAGTAGATCCTATGGTTTTAAGTGCGGCCAAGTTTCCACCATACACGCAGTTTTTCTGGAAAATGTTAAAGCGGTCCTCTGTCTCATGTGTCATTGTCACTCAGTGAGATCATTTTCAGATACGTCTGCACTGCCTTTTTTTTTTTTTACCTTTACCTGTGTCAACCGAAGCTCCCCAATATTTCAAAATACAGCGAGAGACCAAAACTGTGTGGCAAGAGTGACACATCGGTTCATCCTCGCCGCCCTCTGTTTTGTTCCCAAGTTTAAAAAAAAAAATCATCAACTCACGTCTAAAAATAAATAAAACCATGTGACATAACGTTATGTCTGTTGATCCACTCAAACGAGTGAAAGAGACGTCATTACGGAAGTTTGTCCTCCACGCTCCATGATTTGATGTAGGTGATTAATTGCTGTAACAACTTATTAAGGACCATTTGAGCTGTGGGCTAAGCTCTTGAAGATTTAAATCTGTTCAACAGTAGAGTTACTGTGAGTGTATAAAACTTTGTTGTTGGTGTACAATGTCTTTAATTCCTCTACCCATTTGCTGCAGTTTGGCTATTCAAGTGTCAATTAAAATACAGAAATGAGACCGTTGAAGCATTTTCTTAATGGACTACAGACTTGTTCCTATTTTCCACATTTTTAGACAGTAACTCCTTGTACAGCCTCAAAAATTGTGAACGAGTAAACAGGCACAGATAACAGAAGCACACCAATAAATTGCACCATTTGCGGAGGAAGCAGGGACTATAAGATTTCCTCTGGCTTTTAATTAATCAAATGTTAATCATAGCATACCTGAGATGTAGCTTCTCTAAGCTGGCGTCTGCCAGATCATCATTGGCTCTCTGATGGATGTCTCTCTGGGTTTCAATCTTGTGATCGTCTGACAAGCCGTCCACTTTGTGGATAAACACCTCAAAGTTTATTTCTGGATTGACCCTGTAGGCCCGTGACACAGTGAGATGAAGCCTGCTCAGAGCCTCCACATAATCATCCTAAGACAAAGAAGATGCCACAAAAACAGAGACATACTCAGAAAGTGAAACATAAAACAAGGTACAAAAAAATTTTTTTTAAAAAGTCCCAACATTAGATCATGGTCATCTTCTACAACTGCATTTATTCACACATCTGCCATTCAAAACCAAATTTGTTTTCAAATAATCTTGTGCTCAGGAGACACAATTTTGCAACCAGAAACGATGTGGAGCATAAAATGTGTAAAAATGTTAATACTACCATGCTGCTTCGTTCTTACAGAACACTATGAAAAAGCATCCAGCGAAAATGTACTTTGCAACAACTTCCCTTAAACAATAATTATAATATGACAGAAACAAAGAAAATCAGAAAGCACTTCCTCATAAAGATGTGAGACTGACACTCTTGTGAACTGAGCCCAACATAATTATTAGACGTTATTCCAGATCACACGGAGACATACATTCTCATCAGTTTTAAGCGGGCTATTGAGGAAATGCACCTCGGCTTCATTGTCCAAAACAGCTCTCCTCTCATATCACTGTGTGACCAACTGCTGGAGTAAATTGAATCTGATGCACCTTGAGCACAAATAAACCCATGCAATCAGATCAGCTGTGGTTTATATCGTAGCGGAGATTACTTCTTGAAAGCACTCAGAGTCATGTGGAAAGCGCAGGCATAAAAGCCGTAGCATGCAATTGTCTTCTATTCAAGCCACTCAGCCACTCGGACTGACCATCACCCAGCTCATTCTTCAGTGCTGAAATGGGCGTATGCTTGGGTGTCTGTTTTCTTTTTCTTTACAGTTTCCTCTCAATAAAAATGCAAATGGAAGTGATTCGGAATATTGTCTGATTTTGCACTAAACGTCATCTTATCAGACATGCTTAGTCAGCATTTTGGAAACATGACAGCGTTGACAATTAGTTAAAAAAAAAAATAAAGACAAAACAACTTCTGTGTTTCACCTGAGCATCAATGACAAATATCAATGCCCCAGTTCCTCTGAAGATCATCTCGTAGTCAAAGGTGGGGTCAAAGAAGTCGACCTGGCCGGGGAAGTCCCAGATCTGGAAGTTGACAAAAGAGCTGCTGGAGATGTCGTCCTTGTAGATCTTGTTGGTGCTCTCTAGAAACAAGGTCTCGTTGGGTGACATTTTGTGAAACACCACCTGAAATGAGAATTGATGTCATGTTTCAGTTGAATAAATGCAGACATTTGGTCTCCGATTCCAAGAACCAGAGATCAAAAATAAAACACAAAAGAGACCCAAGAATAAAATCTAATTCATCAAAATTCTTCATTCAATGAGAACAGAATATAAGGTTGTGCTTGAGGTTTCTTCCTGTTAAAAGGGAGTTTTTCCTTCCCACTGTCACCAAGTGCTTGCTCATAGGGGGTCGTTTCCACTGTTGGGTTTTCTCTGCAATTATTTTTGTAGGGTTTTTACCTTCCAATATAAAGCACCTTAGGGCACCTGTTTGTTGTGATTTGGCCCTATATAAATAACGCTGAATTGAATTTTATTATGCTTCTTTTTATTTCTAAAGTCTAGTTTTCATTTTTATTTCAGTTAAATAAATGAATAAGTACATAAATGCAAGAAGCTAGGTCATTCAGAAGGGGCTCACAGTAGAGCTGCTACTCCTCCACATGGAAAGAAGCCACTTGAGGTGGTTTGGCATCTGACTAGGACGCCTCCTACACACATCCCAGGTGAGTCGTTTTGGGCATGTCCTGCCAAGAGGCGACCCTGGGGCAGACCCAGGGATATTTTAGCCGTCTTTGGTGTCCTCCAGGAAGAGCTGGAGGAGACCAAGGAAGGGTGGTTTAAAGGATGTATTTAAAAAATAAAAAAACGTTCTCACTATAATGACCTTATTGATTTTGTTGTTGAGGGCAACTTAGGCTGGAAGTCATCCAGTCTAAGTTCATCCAGACATCACATGTAAAACAAGAGAAAAAAGGGCAAAACACTGCAGTCTCAGATCCATTGCAACATGTCACTCTTGTCAGCATTTTTCAGCTTTTCAAATATCAGACAGAAAAGCTGCTGCTATACATTGAACTGATGTTAACAGTTAATCAGAGCCTGAGCCTAATGAATACTATAAAGGGTAGAAAGCAAGATATAATGGACGTGTGTGGTGTAGACGTGTTTGCGCCACTACTGGAATTTTAAAATCAATGCGTCGTCTACTGGGGTCATAGACCAATGAACCAGCAAAAAGCCAAATCACATGTTTCTCAGGCCAAGCTGGCGGCTTATGTCGAAATGTTAATCTTCAATTTAAGGGTGTATGGATTATAGCAAACAGAGTGCAAATGCACACGTATGCTTGAGTACAGAGATGCGTGATTCTTTACAGCCAGTTCTCCATGCAGCGTCTGTAGGTTAGGTTTCTGGCACGTCACGCTGTATTCGGCCTGATGCTACTTCTCTCCACCTAACCCTGCCCCCTTTGGATTTTAACATAAATAATAAAATATCATAGAAGGCACAACTACATCTAATCTATTATTAAACAACAGTGCAACAACAGTGGAAGTGACAGCCCCAGAAAGATTCTGAGAGGGCTATAAGGAACTGGTTGAAGCAACAGAAGAAGGTGCTGAAATAAAGGTTGGAAAACAAGGTAGAAAAAGTAGAAACAACCTTGAGGGTTTGCTGCATGTCAGCTGCTTTTGGTCCTTTGATTAATTACAGCTATATTTACATACTTTGAGGAATTAGCAAAATAACGAAGACTATGTTTCTGGACATTTTTTAAGGGATCTTATTATTCAATCTTATATTGTTCTCGCACGATGTTCTTAACTACGCTCTAGTTTAAGATTACTAGCAATTAACCGATACAGATATTTTAAATACTAAGCTGACTAAGAGCTAATGTCAATATATTTTTTTATTTATGTACTTTTCGTCATTTATTTCCCATTTTGTTCCAAGGATACAAAGAAACCATTCTCAAAACATTTTTTCAGCTCTTTTCACTTATTTAGCCAGCACAAAATAGATTTGACAGCACAGATAAAAACCAACAACAACTTCTTCCAGCTGCTCCCTTTTAGGGGTCACCACGCCATCTCATCCTGTCCCTAGCATCCTCCTCTGTCACACCAACCCTCTGCATGTCCACCTTCACTACATCCTGAAGTCCCTACTCTCAGCTCCTGCCTTTCCTTCTCTTTCGCTGCCTCCAAACATGCCTTCCCCCTCGCCTCTTCTTTAGCACATTTTCCAAAGGCACCCAGATGGCCAACAGCAACCGGAGATGGTCGTTGTTAACCCAGGCCCTGACCGATCGGTTATAGAAAGCTCACTCTTGATGATCCACATGTTTGATTACGTTCCTGATGCAACACTGGCCTGTGGTTCCCACCGCTCCCATACCTTCTTTGGCTTCTTTAGTCTTATAGCAGTCAGCGAAGCCAAGAGATTTTTTTTATTTATTTTTTTGGCAACTATATTGGCTAATCCTGCACAGAAGTTAAATTTTGCTTTAGTGTTAAGGCTATCTTCATGCATACAGGGTTCTTCCAGATTCAGGTGAAAACACAAGTGTGATTTGTCACAGCTATCCGTGTGTGGCTGCTGGGATCAGCTCCTTGGAAGCAGCTGTGTCATGACTTGGCAGGATTAATTTCCAGGAGCAAACAAACTGGAGACCTGGCTGCTCTCGAGTTTTTGGGAGCTTGAAGGCGTCTGGGTGGTCCATTATGTACAGGCGCAGTTACTGGAGGGGGGTAAGTAGAGGCCGAACAAATTATTTTCCACCTCCTTAATTAGTTACCATGAGTACGACTAAGGTAAAGAAGGTCTGCAGGTGCCGCACTGATTTAAAATAAAGTGTTATGACTTGCAGACTGGAAGGTGTGGTCGCTCTGTCGTCGTATGTTAGGCACACTCCAGGTCTACCATATTCCTCACAGCTGGGTGGGACTGAGATGGATTTTGCATGTCGGACAAGTTGTTAACCAAACAGTCACATGCTGCATGTGCACACACACACACCATTACAGATGCATTGAGCTCCTCTGTTCAGCTGGTTAATAATTCACTCCTGTGGCAACACCGGCGTTAGCTCACACAGATACCCAAGTGATCATTGCCTTCTTTTCTGATTCTTCTATTCTAATGTAGCTGGGCATGCTGTCAGCTGATTGATAGTCGTCACCGCTCGCGACATGCTAACCCAACTCGGTAGCTATTTTGGCTAACGTCCCGTTTATACTCGTGTGAAGCGGAGGCAGGCGGCGCTCGCCTCGGAAGGCTAACAGTTTAACATCTCTGCCTACCTTCTGTATCGATGATTTGCCGCTTCTTCTCAGGCCCATGAGCAGGATTCTGGGTTTGCTGTCGGACGGTGCCGGGCTGTCCTCGATGTCGGCCTCCTCTTCACCATAACCGAAATCTTTGGGGAATGAGTCCGCAACCCCGTAGCTGTCAGACAGCTGTTCCACTTCGTACTGAATCGACATTTTGTCCTAAGCGCGGTTGCTTCCCTTCTGTTCCCCAGTTTACTTTGTCGCTTAGTTGTTTGTATCGTGCAGTTAGTAGGTACCACTAACGTCACCCGATAAAGATAGTTTGTCAATAACGCCTGAGCCACTTGGAAACACAGAGCGTGATCCCACACATTTCCTTAGGATTTCCTCTCTCCCTGAAAAAAACTCACCATTTGGCCCCGCCCTTTGATTCTGATTCGGTGCTTTGTTTCCAATTCGACGGGTGATTGGCCGAGGAGCCTGTCACTTTATTTATTTATTTTTTTGAGGTTTGTGGCTGTCACCTGACTAGTACTCAGACTTGTTTTGTGAACAATCGCTCGGATGAGAAGCAAATAAACCCTTTTTAAAATTAACTATTTAAAACCATTCAGAGTTTGCTGCAGTAACACAATAGTCACGCATTGTCTTTGGGGTGAAAAGGGAACATTTAGTGAAGACGAACCAAACAAAGTGAGCGATTGTGGTGTTATGCTGCGTTGTCACCAGCAGGTGGAGGCAGACGCCCACTACAATAAAGCAGAGGCTTTCACGGCCCTTCTGAAATGTGGGAATAATTTCACTTTCCACAACTGAGGACATTTTCTGTACCACCCATGACTTTGATAATAATCCATGCAAAAAATACTAAAACATCCGTTTGTTGTGTAAATTAGACTCGTCCTGAGACAAAATTTAAAGCTACTTGTTCAAAAAGTGGTTCCAAAATAAAAAAATAATAACCAAATTGCTTGTCAACTATAATAGTTAAAAAAATAAGTTAAGAAGGTTTTTTATCTTTTGTATTTTAGCGTTAAACCACTTTTTAACGTCAGCATTTTAAAAAGCAGTAATTAAGCACAGTAAGTTGCGTCCCACAATATATATGCAACCCTGTTACCGAAACCTGAAAAAGAAAGAGACAAAATAGTGAGATGAGATGGCATGACAAATAAGTGATGTGACTGAGTTGTGTACTAACACCATGGGTAGATTAAAGGTCTATGTCAGTCCTCTTTGGCATATTTTGTATTTTTCAATCTGTTCTGACTAGATTGTGTAGCTCTAATTAATGTGGTCCTGTTACTCATACTACCAAAAGAAGACAAAGTTTTCTTCTTTTATTTATATAACTACATTTATCCTTGACATTTATTCTTGACAATACTCATAAAGGCACTGATTTGCAACCCCATTACCATACAGTTAAAACAAACATGTTACAAACATAAAAAATATTATAAAGCAACCTGTCTGTGGTCATTATTATTTATTTGTCACATTTACGCACTTAACTAAAACACCTAAAACTGCCACTTTGATGACTGAGCTGGACAAATCAACAGTTTGAGGGTTTTATTATTTCATAAGATATAACAGAAAATTATAAAATAAAGTTGTTGTTTTTGTTTGTTTGTTTGTTTTAAGCCTATATTGTCCTCCAAGACTTCAACGCTACAAGGAGTTATTTTATTTACGAGGAGCCCCTGAATGCAACTTTGAGCTCTCCACAGCAGCTGGTTGCGCGAAGAAGATAAACGAAAGTAAACTTTTAAACCGGCAGTGTACCTGCTTTTTAATATTAGGTGCTCCCACTTTAAGCGGAACGCAAAATATAGGAGCTTTTCACAAGAAAAAAAAACCCGGCATTATTATGGCACATTATAAAGTAAGTCCGTCTGCTGCCATTTCGCGTCATTTCTCCGACGTTTTTAAGAAATTGCTTCATGTCCTGTGTTTTAAACTAGCTAAGCTAACGTTAGCAAGGAGGGAGACTCATCAGGAGGTCGCCAGTCCACCTGTCACAGCTCATGTTTGGGCTTTCATGGTGATAGGGTTTTGCAAATGTTTGTGGGTAAAACGAGATTGGATAATGCAAATAAACCAACTACAGCTACTATATGCTGCTTTCTTTATAACGCATTGAAAATGCAAGACATAAAGTAAATGGAAATACAATTACAGAGGACGTTCTAAATCATATTGGGCTACTCTATTCAGGAAGATGGGACAGTTTGAGAGTGTTTTGTGATTAGCTGGAAATAAAATATCTTATCTTTTCTTCCAACAGGGTCCAGACCCCAAGAGGGAACAGTTTAGGAGATACTTGGAGAAAGCTGGTGTTGTTGATAGTCTAACTAGTGGTATGGAGCTTTTTTTCTTTTTCTTTTTTTCTTGTGTTAAAGTCATTTCTCGCTACCCACAAAAAACAGGGTGCACATGAAATGTAGATCCTCAGCTGACAGGGCTACAAAATCTTATGACACCAAATAGCCTTAGGGAAAACTGATTGCATGGAAAATCTTTACACCAGTGTTGGATTTTTTAATACTGACACATTAACATGGTTTGATATCTTGCATTCTGTAGAATAATAATGATTTTCTTCTTACTTTTAAGTGTGAGGAATAATGCTTCTCACATATATTAGATTATACTTTGAGTTAACATAAAAGCCCAATGCAAGGACTTTGCCTAATAAAACACAGCCCAAAATTGCCATTTAACTCTAGAATTATGTTATCAAAGAACAAGTAAATAGAATGAAGAGTCCATCCAAGTATTTACTGATAGTGCGTGTCAGTTTATTACACAACTCTTATTCTTTAACTCTCTTTTTGCTCCTGGTTTTCAGTTCTAGTGTCATTATATGAACAACCAGAGAAGCCCAACAATGCTTTGGAGTATCCTTCTAATTGCACAACCTGATTCTGTTGAACCATTATGAGCCTGCAAAAATGATCTTGCTGTATTGAGGTGAACCTTTGACTGATATTTTCCCCTCCCAGCTACAAGTCTGGACAGAAAACAATTTCTTTAACCAGCTCCTTCTCCCAGATTTGTCAAGCAGCACCTCGGTGCTGTTGGCCAGACTTCAGCAGATACTGAGGCTCTGCAGCAAGAGGTGATGGATCTGAGGCAAAGGTGTGCACGTCTGGCAGAGGAAAATAAAAACCTCAAAACAAGGGTAAGCCTCACAGAGGAAATGTGTAAAAAGTAGGGACGTGTGCAACTAGTCGACTAATTGTCACTGTTGGACTAGTTGGTACAGATGTACTAGTCGGTTAGCCTAATTGTTAAGATTTTAATTGATGCCCAGTTACAGTCAATGAGTTGTCCTAAATGTTACGCAGCGATCTGCCACCAGAAGGCGCTGCAGCCCTGACATTATTATAGAAAAATGTTTTAACCCTGTTAAGCTTGGCCTTATATTTTTATTAGGTCTAATATTGTTTTACAATGTAACCTGAAGCCCACCTCCCAGGAAACGGCGTCATTTCATGCCGTGTATTTCTGACTACATTCCCCAAGTTTGTACAAAGAAGCGAAAAGAAAAAAAAAAATTAGAGGGACAAATGTATTTGCTCTTTAAAAAACAAAAAAACTAACCACAGCAAAGAATAGGACCCAGGAGGGGAAAAGTCACAATATTTTATGTTTGTTCGCCGGCACCACATGTAAAACACGGGACACCACCGAAAGGGAATTAACACACACAATGCACCTGCACAAGCATGAACGCTGGCATCAATTTATTTAAATTTTTTATGTATTTTTTTTTTAATTGTTTTATGTATCTGACAGTCTTCACGGACAAACAATTCCTGAAAGGCTCATAAACTCAACTAACATGTTTTTCTTCTCTCTCACTAGCTGCAGCGTTATGAAGCTGTATCTGAAGATGGAGGCACAGCTAACTAAACCCCAGCAACACTTTTTCTTTTGTCACTTTAAAATTTGAAGGCAAGACATCACTGTTAGGTGAAAATTAAGAGTTTTTATGTTGCTATACTGTTCCGTTTCTTTTGTAAATCTCAGTTTCCAACTGATTTCCTTTGGTTTAACTTATTATGTACATCAATGTATATATGTTTTGTTTTTCCTGGTTCATTTACTCTTTAGTATAGCTTTATAGCAGAAACCACCTTTCAACATGACTGTGAGTTAATAGATAGAAGTCATTATACTGTTGATTTTACTTTCCTGGCCTGCTTATAAACACACACACACTGCTCAAAGTCTGTGTTATTTACAACAATCTGATGTAGGTGCACAAAAATATATCACTTGTAAAATAAAATGCACTCTTGTAATGATTCTTTTTGTCAATTTCAGCAATTTAATAGAAAACTATCGGTTCTTCTATTGTAATGTGACAGACTGTGTTACTGTGGTCATTTACAGCTGCATATGTTCATTAACACACACACACACCACACCAAATTTAAAACTAATAAATGAAACACAGCACAAAAACCTTGGGGACCAGAGCACATTGTGCTTGTATTTCTCTAATTGGATACAAGCAGTCAAAACTATCAGGACAGAAAAGTGACAGTACTGTTTTTGTTGAGGTGGTGCTCATACTGATGTCACTGGAGATTAAAATGCAGCCCAAATGCTGTAAAACAAGAAATAATATAAGAAAATGTCCAAGATTATCTTTACTCAAATGGCTATATGTTCTTTGGTGCACATTACTGTCAATTTACAAAGGCATTTGAATATACACCTAGTTAACGTTACTTTCAAGTTTCAGTATCGTTCGTGACCCAGTTATCGCAAGTAAATATGCACTTTAAATAACTGTTAGCTACTCAGTAGAATCAGAATTAAACACCACAGTGACAGCTTATCTATGTTTGGCCCAAGGCGGGCATGCCTATACTTCAGTGACAATAATGACACAGCTTTTAACTATTTAAATGTAATTTTTGTATAACTTTGGTAGAAATGCAAGAAATATTTTAAGTAAACAATTTTTTTTAAAGAGGTCAGCTAGTGTCATTGTCTTTAAGATCATAAATAATTACATTACATTACATTAAATGAGTGTTTTTAAACACCTGTATTCATTTTCTGAGAGGTTGTAAAACAGATTTGATAAAACTATTAGTAAAGTCACCTCTTAGCTGTATAGTGTCATTAAAATGTAAAGCTTATTTATAAGAGGCCAAAGGGCTGGGTTTGGTTTTAGGAGATATGGTTTTTGACTGCCTTTTGATGGAGGGCGGTCCACTGCTTACATTTGCCAATCCATATGAATGTGTCAGTGCTGTTTTCGCACTGTGGAACATTTAAAAGTCCCATTTGAAATGATCTACAGCCTCCCTAGTGCATCTTTTGCCAATGTGGGAATGAGAAAGAAGAGTCTGGGCTTCCTCTTTCACTGGTGTGATCGTCTTTACTTTTTCTGGGATGATGCCAAAAGTCCTCACCCTCCTGCTTTGGATTGATCAGGGAATCACAGCATGGGGAGCAAAGCTTGTTGGTAGTCAAGGTGGAGTTACATTATTGGGAGCTTTGAGCTGAACAACTGGAATCATCTAAATCCTGATGAAAGACCAGCTGGCCCTGAAGGCATAGAAAAGTTGAAGGTTTGATGAGATTTGGGTGCATTGTTGTGTCCTGCAGCCTCTTCATCAAGAGGTTATAGTGAGTTGGAGCAGAGGGTTCTTAGACTGCAATGTTTCATATTTGAACAATATATTTATTTATTTTACATTTGGCATTATATTCATCAACTTCATTCCTGTTGTCCCTCAAGGGTGGGTAGAAGTCCAACCAGCCCTTCTTAATCTCTTTGTATCCCAGTTGCATGATCTCCAAAATTTTCAGGAAGGGGGAAATTGGGGCAATGCATTGCAAGAACACCATAAACATTTTTTTCTGTTGGTCTTTTGATGTAACAATCTACAGCACTGTGACAATGATCCTGAAGCACTTGAAGCATGGATTCATATGAGAACCAAAAAGAAGGTACTGATCTGTCATGAGGCAGCTGATGATGTGAGGTTGGACATTACTGCACCCAGGCTGCTCAGTTTGCATACAAAGTCAGCCTGATCATCAACCCACACATCCTCAGCACCAGAAGATGAAGAGAATGGTGAGCCAGATTTTTCCTGTGGAAGTGGAATGGATATGCACCTCCTCTTAAATCCCTCTTAGGAGGTTCCATTCTCCCATATTCACTGTGCCATGATGACTAACACAAAGTCAAGAACAGAGAGACATTAACAAAAGGAAAGCAAATCTGCTGAATTTGTTTACACAGCAGCATTACTAGCAGTCTTTATACAGTATTTAAAAAACAAAAACAAAAAACAATTTAGTAACTCAGACAGTGGTAGTATCAAGAAATTACCCTATTTCTCAACTGAACAAAATTAAATATTAACAAGGAGAAAACATCACATATTTGCAGAAAGTTGCATCAACGGACAAAGATTATTTCAGGGATATCCACAGATATGTTCTCTGCGCATGTCTTAATAAAACAATCCTCTTCAGCAGTGCTATTATCTCTACCAAGGCCTGTGTAGTGCAGTTCATTTACCTCACAGCAGCACAAACAGGCTGCCAGTGGTCACTTAATTCTGCATGGGTCATGCAGCCCTGACACGGTCACCAAAATGTTTTAATCTTTAGTGCCCTCAGTGAATCCCCACACATCATCTAAACCTTTGTGACCTGTTCTGCTGAACTGCTGCCAAAAACAAAGTGGACCCATGTGAACTGTTGAGGGACGGTTGCCAGCACTACTCTAACCAGAGAAAGTCAATACCAACAGCTTTACTGATGCATTTAGATCACAGCTACACAGTGAAAGGATTATAATGGGTCGTAACACAGATATGAACCTCAAACTCTGCAGGTCAGAGCTCTTTGTGTATTTTTTATGACAACATTGAGACAGCATTGTCTTACACACTGTGATGTTTCAAACATTTAACTGCACACATGTTGGGGTGGCTGTGGCTCAGGAGGTAGAGCAGGCCATCTACCAGTCGGAAGATTGGTGGTTTGTTTCCTGGCTGCTCCACTCTGCATGCCGAAGTATCCTTGGGCAAGATACTGAACCCCAAGTTACTCTCCGATGCAACCATCGGAGTATGAATGTGCGTGAATGAGTGTTAGCTGTAGAAGGAAGTGCTTGTATGAATGGTTGTGACTGGGTAAATGCAAACATGTTGTATAAAGTGCTTTGAGTGCTTAGCTAGAGTAGAAAAGCTCTACATAAGAACTAGTCCATTTACCAAATGGAAAACATAAATAGCATGCATTTGGTGCTGTGTGTGTGGGTCATCTTCTACTTACCTTGTCTACTAGTCACTGGGACATCTTAATCATGATACATTAAAAGAAAATGATCCAAAACACACCGGCAAGTCCACCTCTGAATGGCTAAAACACAAAAACAAAATTAAGGTTTTGGAGTGGCCCAGTCAATTTCTGGCCTTAAATTAGATTGGGATGCTTTGCCATGACCTTAAACAGGCTGTTCATGGTATTAAAAAAAAACAAAAATGCAAACACTTGACTGGAGTTCTTACTGCCAAGGGTGATGAACCAAGTGGAAGAGAATGGATAAACAAATTAGAACTTCCAATAACCACTTTTCAAGTTTACTTGCAGTCAATAAAATTTTGTATATCAACTACTACCCACAATAACCAATAAGTATCATCATTAGTTTTGTTGATAACCCATTATCTAATGCTAATGATACCCCCCCAACACACGGTCAGGCTAAAATTATTTTCTGGCTAGGCCCCTGATGACTCCTTATGTGTTTGTATCAAACTGGTTTGACTCAATGCTCTTTTAGGGAGAAAGAGATTTCAGGTAATGGGTCAAATATTCAGCTTAGAGTAGCCTCATATGACACTTAAAGACTGTGCTACTTTGGTTTGGTTTTGGGCAATCGATTTTGACTGCCTTTTGCTGGAGGGCAGTCCACTGCCTACATTTGCCACTCCATGTGAATGTGTCAGAGCTCTTTTCACACTGTGGTGCATTTTAAAGACCCATTTGAAATGATCCATACCCTCCTTGCCGCACCTTCTGCCAATGTGTGACTGGAGAAAGAAGAGTCTGGACTTCCTCTTTAACTGGTGTTATTCTCCTTACTTTGTCTGGGATGATGCCAAAAGTCCTCATCCTTCTGCTCTGGCTTGATCAGGGAATGGTGATCATGGTGAGCAGAACTTGGTAGTCAAGGTGGATCTTTGACCTGGACATCTGGAGTCATCTAAATCCTGCTGAAAGAACAGCTCACCCTGCATTTCTTCCATGTGTTTGAACAGGCAATGAGTAAATTCTGCGATTTTGACCGTTAATGTGATGTCTAAGTCTTAAAACAATGGTGAGTATGTTCATTGGTCACAGAGGTGAAGTGATTGACTGCCGTGTCTTTTGCACATTAGTCTGTCATGAAAAATGCCTTAACAGTTCTGAGAACTGCATTAAGAGTAGTGAGAATGACATTCCTGATGTGCAAATTACACCAAAGCTATTGAGAAAAATGAAAATGGCACATGATGTTTTTATTGTCCTCATTGGTCACAAGACAAAATAATGTTTGGCACCTTCAATTATTCAAGCAGTCAAATAAGTTATTACACAATTAAAAGTGTAAAAGTGTGACATGTCATCACTGTGTTACCCTGTATATCTTTTTTCTGCCATTTCATTTTACACACTGAAAGGTTTGTAGGCAAAGCAGTAGAAGCTTTAAAGTGCACAGTACAAACATCAGTCATAGGACCAATTAAAGGCAAGGAGGCACTGAAGACACACCTAGCAATAAAAGAAAATATTGACAGGTAAATTTGCTTTGTGAGGAAGAAGAAAAACCAAGAAATCAAGTTGAAAAATTTACTAAGAAAAAGAAAACAGACCAAAAATGCGACCGTATATGTTAAGTATAAAAGGCAGTTTTATGGCAAAGTTAACATTTATAACTAACCTTTAGATTTCATATTTAACATTTAGATTAAAATATTGCTGTAAATGTGATTTAAAAAGTGACTTGAAAAAGATTGGCAAAATGTTGCAGTTATTTTTAGCATGTTTCAGTTTACAACCCGCACACTGCATCACATTCTCTGCTTAAAAGGTGCAGGCTAATTGTATGTTAGTGTCCCTCTCTCTGTATTAGTAGCCTGTGTGCTCTGCTGGTGTATTCCTAGCATGTTTTTGAGGGTGCATTTGTAGCCTTAGTTGACGTTAACAACTCAGGTTCAAGTTTTACACTTGCTTTCTGGACACATTTCAGCATGAGAGGAATGTCTATGTGTCTACTGGTAGCAAAGCTAAGGTTTAAAAATAACATTAAAACACATACTGTAAAAGTTGTGTAATTATAACAGACTCTTTACACTTTTGAGTATATCGCATGTGGAGAATTCTTTTTAAATTTAACAGCACCTTAAATTTACAAAGAAAGGGTGAGATGTCTAGATATTATATTATGCTTTACTAAATATTAACCTCATCCACTAATTATTTTCATCTTGCTTTTACTGCAGCTCTAACAGCAATAATTACAATATAAAAGTATTTGTATCAGTATGCTTTAGAATATTTAGAATATGTAAACATATCACCATTTAATAAGCTCGCCAAATAAAACTGGCACAGTGTACCTGCTTGTGACAATCAGCTGCTTCCACTTTAAGCAGGACACAAAATAAACCTTCAGAAGTTTCAGATTTAATATGATGAAACTGACAATTAAAAAATGTCAGACTTTATTATTGAAAAAACAAGTGTAGGAGGTCTCTGTTTCATCTTTCATCTTCGATAATGTACACTTTTTTTTAAATAAAATAAGATTTTATTTAAAAAAAAAAAGAAAAAAAGTATATCTCTAAAAATAAAACAGACAGATAAAGCAGCTCCATAGCTGACAAATGTAAAGAAGAGACATTTAGGACACTCAACCCTGTTCTTCCTGTCATTACAGTACAGTAAAATTTGATGTGAAATGTTATTGTGATTTCCTCTTCTAGTGTGTAGTGTTTTTATCTGTATAAGGCACTTTATAAGAATACTAGAAGTCAGTGGGAGTCCTTGAAGATCCAAATAAAAATAGCACAGTAGGAAAGTACAAAAAGTCAAAACAAAATACACAAGAAAACCACAAAGACCATATCTGAATTAATTCAAATATAACTGACCCACTGTCTTTAAAATGAATCTGCTTTAAAAGGCATGTTTTCATCTACATTGTCTAAAAGCAATACTACACATAAACAGCAGGAGGAGCCATTTCATATAAGCTCATAATTCAGCCCTAAAGAAAGCTTCAATTTAAAAAAAAAAAAAAAAAAAAAAAAAAAAAAAAAAAAAAAAAAAAAAACTAAAAAAAAAAAAAAAAAAAAAAAAAC
>VUQJ01020083.1:1570-12016 GCA_015108635.1 Andinoacara biseriatus | reverse complement strand
AATCCTTTATGAGGTCCCTGAAAAGTAACTTTTCTCTGTAACACATCAGTAAAAACATTTTTAAACAGGAGCTGGAGAAAGGAAGATGTTGAAGAACACAGCAAAGAGAAAGAAGACTATATAGGCCACTATACAAAGCCAGAAACGTGGGTCGTGAAGTAGCTTCTGATTGTAAGCACTGAAGAAGATGTAGCCGATGGTCATCCCAGCCACAATTCCTCCAAAATGAGCAACAAAGGACACCTAAGAGGACAGTCAGGTATTAGATTTAGCCTTTCAGAGTAATTACAAGTTAGCCAACATATTTACTGTCACCCACCCTCACTGAAAAGTGACTCATAAAACTTGCAGGACCAGTTTAACAACCAAAACAAATGATGGGGATGGGGTAGCTAATCAGTTGGAAACATAAGCAAGCTTGGGAAGAATGGAGAAAAAAAGATACTGTTTCACTTTTAGTCGTCAAAACTATGGAGAACAGGGTTCAATACTTCTGAGAAGAAAAAAAAGACAAAACTGCAGGTTATGGGGAAAGCAAATAGCCTTTGGAACATGTTGCAAGTTCCAGCACGTGCTACTGAGCCTGTCTGCAGCCACAAGCAAATAATGCTATCACTAAACACTCTTGCTGCTGGGGGAGGTTAGCTGGATTAGCTGGATCTGTCTTGAGGCTTCTTCTATGTCTGAAGAGATTTTAACGGCCCTGTTTATTTACTGCACAACAGAAGCAAAATCATACCTTTAAACCAGCCTCATCACCGAAAAATCTTCTGTAGAAAGCAAATCCAAAATCTCCACCGACTGGAGAAAAGAACAAAGTTTTAACAAACATTTCTGAAGGTAATTACCTCAAGTTACAAAAACAGGCCAAAAGACATGTAGCAGAACCTACCAATGATGACAATGACGAGGATACGAAACACTCCAAGGAGAGGAAGCATCTCTCGGAAATTCTGTGGATTGAACCAACCACCAGGTCCAAAGATGCAGGTAGTAATTTACATAGTAAAAAGGGGAATTAGTGATCTGCTCGGGAGTTCAGTAACACATGATATGTTTCTTCTAGAATGACATTGCAAAGCATCAACACGACACTCATAGTGGAGCTATTGTGCTTTTCTCTATTTTCAGTCATGAAAAACTGCTACGGTGATACATGCTCATATTAAATAAAGTTTTAACTAATGAGGACAGTTTGTATGATGTAAAATTAGAGCAGATAGCTCTAATATGGTCTAATATGGTAGCACAGCAGCACCTACTAGCATAAACCTTCTGTTTGCAGGGGCTGACAGTAATAAGATAGCTAGTTTAAATAGGCTAAAGATAAAACTGGCTTGCTTTAGAGAGGTTAATCATTGATATTTAATTTCTGAGTTAAAGGCCTGGTAAAATATAAGCAAAAAGAAAAAGAAGGACTCTCTGAACTCACCACCACAGCGTTCATGAAGTAGCCTCCAATTAGGGCATAAACACCCCCAGAAGCCCCCACCAAGGCGCTGAAAGGATCAAAGATGGAACTGGCCAAAGACCCTGAGGGAAAAACATCCACAGCTTTAACACTTGAACTAACACAAACAGGAAAAATTAACTTCAGGAAGAGTTCAGCTCTCAGGAAGGGAGGCTTGCAAAGGGAAAGGAGACCTTGTGATGTTTTGGCTTGACCTTGCCGATGGCATATGGCTCTGTTCTCCACAGGTTTGTCAAGTCAACCGTGGAGTAGACATCATGTATCTGATCAGGACCTCTTCCTGGTCCATTAATGGAATTTTGGACTAAAGGCCTCCACACACGAAGAGCATTGTGAAAAAAACCCCACCAACTTCCGAATTTTTCAGATGCAAACTTGTCATGTAATGTAAATGTTGTTGGCTGAGTTGGGACCACATCTGAGGAGTCAGAGAAATTTTTTTTAGAGAGCCTATTGACCTGAAGCAGCATCTAGCTGTGTGTCTGAGGCCCAAAAAATATTTTTAACGCACGAAACATTTGCACGAATGTTATGCTTCTAGTGTGTATAGGCCTTAATAGTCACTTCTTTAGCACATAACATCAGACTGATATCGACTCAAAAATGGATTATACAAGCTTGACCATCAACATGGTCAAGGCTGCAGAAGCTGAGTTCAGAGGCCTGCTGTCCAAGTCTAGTCTATGACAGTCCCCTATCAGCGCCTTCATGGATGATCTGAATGTGGGGTACAGAGGTCTCACTGGTCGTTCACTGTGCAAGGTCTACATGCTACTGAGCATTGCAGGGGCTGTGTAAAAGAAAGCCATCAAGTCCACCATAGAGGTGGCAGAAAGAGCCTCCAGATGGCTTTGAATTAGGAGGAATGGTCCATGGGCCAGTCCTGCTGGAACACAAGCCAGGGTTTAATCAACCCTGGCTGGGTCAACTGAGTGAGGGTGTATAATGCTGAAAGACCTGAAACACCTGCACATGCCCAGCATACACAAACTATTTTTATGTTTGTCTATTTTTGATGCGAGAAAGTGACAGAGAAAGGTGATTCTCACCTGCAAGGACACCACCAATGTAAACCATCCCCACTTCAAACCCTTTGTGCACAAGCTCCAGCGGGATGCCCAGTAGCAGCTGCATCAACAGGTTGCCCAAAATGTGCTGCACACTAGAAAATATAAGGTAGGCAGTAAGTACTTGACTGTGGAGGTGCAATATAGCATGGTGAAAAAAACAGCGTTAACACATTCAAGAAGTCCATCGGGGGTTATTCTATATATTTACTAAGCAAATACAAAAAAAAACAAAAACACTCTTATTATCCTTAATTGGACCATTCATTCTGAAGCATCAAACCTGTTTAATGTAAACCTATTAATAAAATAGCTGTGTGAATGTAACTTAAAGAGGACCAAACACAGTTTGTTGCTGCAAGTTGCTCTACAATGCCTTTATTCATGCCTTTATTCATGGGCAAAAATGCCGAGGCACCAACACGCCTTAAGTGTTAATAGTTTGGGATGGCAGAGTGTCCATAGCAATAAGCTCTATCTGATTTTGTGTACCCAGAACAATCAGTTTATTATTGGTTTGGGGTTTTTTCAGAGGCTCTAAGGATCCTTATGCAGTTTTTTCCTACATCCTCCAATCCAAATGACAATATTAGCCGTTTGTTCCAAAACAACGCCCATCGAAAATGTGCGCCACTGGATGTGGCTTTGTGTGTTGGCAGTGTATAATGTGGCTGTAGCTCAGGACATAGGGCAGGTCACCTATGACTTGGAAGGTTGGTGGTTCAATCCCTGCCTGCTCCAGTCTGCATGCCAAAGTATCCTTGGGCAAGATACTGAAGTGCTTGTATGAATAGGCGTGAATGAGGCATGTTGTATAAAGTACTTTCAATGCTCAAGTAGAAACGTGCTTTAAAAGCACCAGTCCATTGATATGCTGTTTAAACTTTTCCTGTGCCATCTAATGCCATTTAGTCCCCATAGACTTAACAAAAATCTTTTAAAGGACGACAGCCTGTTTTTTCCAGTTAGAGCTGTGTGACTGCTGTTCCACTTTGCTAATAGCTTTCCTGTGGAGTCATGTTGTTTCATCAAGTACATTTGCAGTGGTTTTTACATTATTGCTGGACAATTCAGGCAACCACTATCAATCTTCTATGCAATTTTTTAAAACTAACTTGTAGCCGAAATTGAGTTTGCATGCTCTCCATGTGACTGTGTGCTTTTCCTTGGGCGGCTCTGGCTGACTCCCACAGTGCAAAGACATGCTTGTTAGGCTGATTGGTGATTGTAAACTGGCAATGGGTGAGGAAAGTGTGTTTGTCTGCATTAGCCCTGTGATGGACTGGTGACCCACCCAAAAGGGATTGGTAGATTTTTGTTCTTCAAGGTAATCCAGTTTGACTCACCTCTTTGGTAACAAATTTTCAAAGGCTACAGCTTCAGCTAAAAATGCAACATGAAATAATGTAAGACGGCATGCTTTAGACACAACCCGCAATCTCAAAAGTGGCAAAAAGTGACAGCTGGATTGAATGAACACCTGTGAGGGCAGCTGTTGGGATTTGTCCACTTTTCTAATTACTGATTAAAGCTTCAATCATGTAATTAATATATCTTAAAGCTCTTCCCATGCTTACCCAGCGTGGACAAACATGTAGGAGATAAAGCGCCATGCTTCCTGCCTGGACTCAGGCTTGTAAGTTAAAGGGCTCTTCCAAATGCCTTCATCCAGGGTCACCCACTGCTTCTGCGGCTTCCACACAGCGTAGTAAATGAATACTGCCAGCTGATGAAGAAAACAGAGTGGATACAAAACATTAGGCATGAAGTATGAGTGACTAAAATGCTGCAGAATAGATATCAGTGGTGAAGCTAAATCTAAAACATCTGTGAAAACAACAAAGGATGGACGGAATTAGGCATACAGATGTTGAGGTTTGCTTTTTACTGAGACGTGTATCCCACCAAGATGACCTCAAAAATCCCCCAGTGTGATCATACAGAGAACCTTGTAGGACTAAATGCCTGTATCTGTATGAGCATAAGGCCATAGTACACTGAGAAAGTATTCACAAGCATTCAAATGCAGGGATGCGAGACATCTGTGAGCTACAAAGAGCGAGCTGTTCATTCCCAGGTGTGAACAGGCAGCATGCAAACACTTGTGATAAGCAAGAAAGAAGCAACAGGCTTGACACCAGCTCTCACATTATCATAAATCCAACTGGAAAATTGAGTTTAATTAGATATCTTTATTGTCATTACACAATACAATGAAATTTTGTTCAAGCCAGGTGCCGAAATAATGATACAAGATAGAAATAAGAAATATAAATAAAATAAAAATAAGGATCTGGCATTTACAGTGAGCAGAGGTAGTATAAATGGTAATGGTTTATTTACAACTGGATGCAATGTGCTAAAGTTGCACAGTGAATGTGCAAAGGGACTGTCTGTTGGGTTTGATATGGTCAGTGTTCAGTAGTGTAACAGCACTGTGGTAAAAGCTGTTTTTTTAGTCTTTAGGTTCAGGCGTACAGTGTCCTGTAACGCCTCCCAGAAAGCAGAGGGGTGAAGAGCCAGGATGTGTGCTGCCCCTGATTATGGCTGTGACCCGCCGGGTGCAGCGGTCCTGTATATGTCCTCCTAGTTTGGGGAGCTGGGTGCAGGTGATCCTCTCAGCAGTCTTGATGATGCGCTGGAGAACTTTCCTGTTGTCTGCAGTGTAGTCAGAGGACCATACTGAGATATGGTATGTGAGGACGGACTCGATGACTGACCTATAGAAGCTCACCAGCAGCTGGTGTTGGTTTCGTGGGTGGGTTTGCAGTCTTGTGTGTAGACGGAGTAGAGAAATGGAGCTCAACACACAGCCCTGTGGTGCATCAGTGTTCAGGGTGATGCTGGAGCAGACCCGCTCCCCCATACTCACAATCTGTGGTCTGCTGGTGAGGAAGTCCAGGACCAGGAAGTCCAGGACCCAGCCACTCAGCTGTGCGTTGAGGCCCAGGAGCTCGAGATTGGTGGCGAGTTTGTGGGGGGAGATAGTGTTGAAGGCAGAGCTATAATCAATGAACAGCATCCATACATAGTTATCTCGCTGGTCTAGGTGGGTCAGGGCAGAGTTGAAAGCCAGTGACACAGCATCCTCAGTTGACCCGTTCGCACTGCTGTCAGCTCCCCTGCACAGTGCTGCAGGGTCCGCCTCACCACCAGCAGTGATGGTCCCTGCTGTGTTTGCATGTTTTGTAGATTGTTAGCACAATCAAATCTGGCAAAGAAGCGGTTCAGATCATCTGTGAGGATGGAGTGGGTGGAACTGGTCTTGGGTGCTGCTGTAGCCGGTGATGTCTTTGATGCCATGCCACACAGGTCGGGAGTCAGCGCCACTGAAGTGCTCCTCAATGCCTCTCCATTACCTGAGCGGAAAGCAGCATCTGGGGCCCTCGGCAGACTGAGAACAGCACCATTCATCTATGGCTTATAGTTGGGGAGTGTCTGTACTGTCCTCTGTGGGGTCACACTGTCCATGCAGAAGGTGATGTATGAGGTGCAGGTGTTAAAAGAAGGTTTATAAACATTTCAAAAGATTTGGAAGCACACCATCAACTAAGAGTGATAATAAAGAAGAAATATTTTACTCTACATTTTCAATTCAAAGTACTTCGTTTATGCTCCAGTGTGAGACAAGTGGGTTTACAAAAATAAAAATACACCAATATTTCAATCAAGTGTATAGTCAACTCTTTCTCATATAATCCTTCAGCCTATGTGGCACCATATTATGGCTGTTTGTGGTTGTTTGTGGTGGCCAGTGTTGCTACACTGGTCGGGTTGGGAAAAAACCTGAGGATAGATGCAATAAAGAAGATCAGCTAAGTATGAGGGTGGATACAACGGCGACTTCAGGCTCCAAATGCAATGCAGTCTGGATCAATTCCAGGGGTAAAATAAACATTTTTATGGCCTGGCAGAAAAAAATTTGGTTCATTGCTATTTCCCTGCTTCATGGTGGATGAATTGACTGAACTGATTATTGTACTTACATTATAATCAAATCAGGCCACTTAAAATTTCTTGATAAATCTGTGATGTTATATTTGCTGCAATTTAATATGAGAGCCTGCACATAGAGGCAATTTTTAACACATTCTTTGTGGCTTTGGCTTAAATATATAATCAATAAGGAGAGATCATTAGGAGGAATTGAACACAATTTTCTGATATACATATTTAAAGTAAGCTATTTGGTGATTTTCAGAGGTGGTTTGCATGAATGAGTCGGCACGGGGGAAATGAGGTAAGTGGCGAGATTTAAATAATGCAGAGTAGAGGCTGATTGGCTTGAAGAAGGTGGAAGGAAAGCTGATTGGACTAGAGCAATGAAAATACTTGCTTGGTTGAAGACGCCAGCGGCTGCAGTACTTGGTGACCCAATCTGAGTCAGCAGTCAAAACGTTATCTTCAGATTGATTTGCATAGATCCATTTCCTGTTTTCAGTGGGCAGCAAATTGTTTGCGTATAGGTTGAGGACAGGCGCCAGTACCGACCCCTGCGGTAAGCCAGTGACTTGTTTTCTCCAGGAGCTGCACAAGTTATCCATGGGCACCCAGAACCATCTATTCTGTAGAAATGTGGACACAATCTGAACTGCCAAGCTAGGGAGCACCACTGAGATCATTGTTAACAGGCCTTCGTGCCACACAGTGTCATAGGCAGCTGTTAGTGCAAAGACTTGGTCTTGAGTGCTTCTGGTCTTTCTGAATCCTGCAACATCCAGAATGGCATCGAAGGTGGAGTTGATGCAGCGGAGAATGATCCTTTCCAAGATGTTAAAGGTCACACACAGCAGGGATATAGAATGGTAGCTTGTGGCAGAAAAGGGTTTTTTTTCCTGGTTTTAGTATTATGACTTTCGCTTTCCTTCACTGTTTCGCAATGTTCCGTTTGGCAAAATGCTTGCTTAGAGCGGAGCTTTTCCTTACTTCACGAAGTGTTTGGCAGTGGAGATGCGGCTGATACTGGGTCTAGCAGTATGGCTGTCAGTGGACTAAAGTGAGCTTCACTGACTCATCAAACAGTAACGGATTTCTTTCACAAACTTTTATCGCCTCCTCCAGAAGAAAAAGTTGTGGATGCCCCACACCCAGCATGCACCATTCCAATACAGTACTTTACTGTAAATTCACCACAGTACAGCAAACTAAACTGTTTATCTTGCACCAAACTGCAGTATTGTCATACAAGCTTTGGCTAACACAAAGTTACTGTACTTGTTTTGCAGGATGTTTCACATTATGAAAAAAGTAAAAATATGAAAACTTCACATCATGTACTGTACAGAACCAATATCTGATCTTTTTTTTGAATTACATGTAAGCTTTAAATTTCCAGTTTATCAAATGTCAATGAGCAGTCCTTATCTTTTAAATATAACCTCTCCTCTTCATCTCCTAAGACTATAATGGCAGTATTGAATAATCTCCAATTAATATCTGCTATACTTATTACATTTACCCTAAATGTATTTAACACTAATGGTATGCATACTGACTACCCTGGTTCTTATTCAGTATCTGTGTCATGCATATGCAGAGCTACCTCTGCAATACTGATGAGGATGATGAAGATGGGGGGCGGACAGCAGTTGGCACGTTCCATGTATTTGTCCCGCATGTCTTCTGGGAGCATCCATCTGGAGACATGATGATGGAACTTCTCATGGAACCCCATCTCCCTGCTTCCATCCGGCTGCTCTCCACGCCTCACCCGCCTCCCATTCCTGTCAACAGGAAATGGCTCCTGCTGCTCCTCCACGTCAATGTCCTCCATCACTGCTCCAGCCCTGAGTTAACAGTCAAGTTTAAATCAGTGACTGACAGAAAGAGGAAAACATTATGAGTCTCACTGGCCAGTCTGTATATCTAACTTCATTGTATTTACTGGACCTCTGGAAATTTATTAATCTCTTTATTTTAGTTCTGAAAGTATTGCATCTCCTGGATGAGGTAGATTTGGTGTGTGTGTCCATGTTTGTGTGTCTGCATGTTTAAACGCATTAGTGAATGAACATGTGGTTGAAAGCCTTTGGTGGCTGTAATGAAGAAAAGCGAGCAGAACGGCATTCTCAGGCCTGTGGTTTGCCCTGTGCTTTCATGCAACGTTTCCTGCTGCAGAAAACAGATGTTCAGTGTCAAACCTAACAGCTCCAGGTCAGTGGCAAAAAGTTTTAGTGGCCGCGTGTATTTTTTTTTACTGGCCTACAAAAAGAAAAGCTTTAATTTTTATATTTAAGTACAGTGAACTCACTGTCATGTTGTCATGTGAGCCTTGAGACATGCTGCTTTACCCTGCTGACAGCAGCCATCAGAAAATGAGTACACTGTGGCTATAAAGGCAACAATGTGGTCAGTCACGATACTCGGGTAGGCTGTGGCGTGAATTCTGGTGAATTGTAGCCCCAGTTTTCTCTTCATAGCTGACAGGGGTGGGATCCGGTGCGGTCTTCTGCCACTGCTGTAGCCCATCTGCTTCAAGGTTCCACATGTTGTGCATTCAGAGATGATCTTCTGCATACCGCCGGAACACTGAGTGGATATTTGAGTTACTGTTGCCTTCTTATCAGCTTGAAGCAGTCTGGCCATTCTCCGCTGACCTCAACAACCATGCCACATTCAAAGTCACCTAATCAACCGTCTTCCCCATTCTGATGTTCAGTTTAAACTTCAGCAGGTTGACTTGCCCATATCTACATGCCTAAATACACCGAGCTGCTACTATGTAACTGGCTTATTAGATATTTGCATTAATAAGCAGCTGAACTAATCATGTGTCCAGCGAGTGTGTCTTAAAAGAGATTAAGTTGTTTATTAGGTATTTAATTTTCTGACTTGGTTAAAACACATTTGTTTTTTTATGGATTATAAATTGATATATGGATATTGTGATAGTTGCATATTGCATTGCAGCTTTAGATCTATTCTCATTAGCAGCTAATTTTTTGTATTGTTTTAAACATGGATTATTTGCAGTAATTGTTCAGAAGCACTAGAATGTTCTGTTCAAGTGACAAATGTAACTTTATTCATACACAATATAAAAAACGTTTTTCAACTTAAAAAAAAAGATACTTCTCCTTCCCCCCACCAGACTTGTTTCGTTTTGTTGTTTCACTTTAGTTTTTAATTGTAGAGAAATGTTTAGGTTTAGCTTTAGTCTTTGTTTTTCTCCAAAAAAAAATCGTTTTTAGAGGACAAGAATTAACAGGTTCAGAAAACGGAACAAAAACAAACAGCATTTTGTGAACACAGCTGACTCACCGTCGTGTCCCCGTCTGTGTAAACACAGTATTCACCCAAAGCCTCCACAGGCTTGGGCACACGCATCTGACTAAAAGGATTTTTTCTTTTTTACTTAATTTAATGCTTTTTTCATATCTGTATAATATTGCTTACTACAGATGACCTATACTGGATGTAGTCTGTAATCCTGTATTTGAACTAGAATGAAACACACTTAAAACTACTCTAAACATTGAAGTTTCACTTTTAAGACAATAGGTTGAAATTCTACTTATAAGTATTTTTTTGGGGGGGGGGTAAATGGCATTTCTTCCTGTGTTGCTTCATTGTTTTGATGCACAAACAAACTCTGCCGGACTCACAGCACAATGATACCGGGTGCGTTTCCTGTTTTCTGGGCGTCGCAAATTATCATTCTGATTCTGAGGACTTGGTGATTGCAGGCGAGAAACAGCAGCCTTAAGGAGAATCTGGATAACGTTCACGCTCCCGACTTGTAGTTTAGGCGCTTAAAAATAAATATACAAACATGAACTTTGTCCAACTCACCTTAAACAGGAAGTGGAGATGGCTCCAAGCGGGTCCCAAACCGTAAAAAAATGTCGACTTCTCTAAACTAAATCAAACGAATCAGTCCTGAATGATAATTGGTGTGCTGTGCTCGAG
>VUQJ01020081.1:1511-34026 GCA_015108635.1 Andinoacara biseriatus | reverse complement strand
TATATATTTATTTATTTTTTTCTGCTCTCTTGGGTTCAAAAGCCATCCACACACAGTATCTGCTACGCCAGAGTCCAGTGTATCTGTATAAAGCTGACGATGGAGTACAAATGTTGCTGAATTGTTTAGTCTGGTGTCCACAACCCCAAACAACTGGACATTGTGGCATTGCTATCCTCAGACACCTGAACACTTGATCAAGTAAGTGGATCAGGATTAGGTCGTCTGGACTATATTCAGTGCTGTCTTTAGTTTGCGCACATTTCTACATGGTGCCATTAGTAGAGCTAATTTTAGATTCTGCATCGATGCAGTTTCTCAGGCAGTTCCTTCATGAGAGCACAGATCAGTCTGTACAGTACAGGCTGATACCTGCGAATTCCTACTTGTGCGATATCACTGAAATGTCAAATAATTGAAAATGTATTATTAACTGCATTGGTTAATCAAATTAACAAGTATTTCCTCTTTCAAACAATAATTAAAAAATATTGGAATGACTACACTGAAAATACAGGCCCCGCACATTTGCTATCTAAGCGGGGCTATTTTTGGCACCTATGTCCTAGTGACTATTGGGTGAGCCAGATGTGGCCCAAATGTCACAATGCGCCTGACATGCGGTGGACTGATACAATGCTGTCAGTCAAGGCCGAATGTCATCTATAGAAAGCTGGAGAATTGGGCCAAACATTCATTACTATCGAGGAATTGACCATGGCTTGATTGGTGCCCTTGATTAGTGTGAAAAGGAGTCTGAATTTAATTAGCTGGGCCCCGGACTTTATTTTACTAGTCCTTGGCTCACCGGCAGGCCACGCACTTGTTGCACTAGTCCCGCGAGAGGGGGCTCCATGGGCGGATAGATGGATGGATGACCCTGCTGCTCCCCTCCCTACCAGTCCCAGCTGTCAGCTCCCTTCCTGACTTCCCCACCCTGTCCCCGGTACCATGGCGTCCAGCGAGGAGGACGGCACGGTTGAGGAGAAGGAAAACAACAACAAGAAGAGAACGAAAAGCACCCTCGCTACCGCATGGCTCACTTTCTACAACATCGCCATGACCGCCGGGTACGTGCGTTATTCCGCCCCTGTCGCCTATTAATAAGAAAAGCGGTTAAGTTATAGCCGCTCCCTAAAAAACAGTAAGCGTGTGTTGCTGTTTATAGGACTGCGTCTCCGCCGAAAGTGTCTGTTCAGCTTGCTGGATTTAGCAGCTCGTCGTCGCGCTTGAGTCAGGAGAAGCTTTAGTGATCTCTTTAATAGTTAATATGAAGAAAAAAGTGAGCGTTATTTGTCTCGAGTGTCAGAAAATGAATGAATGGTGTTTGGTTTAAGTGGTAGGCTGGCGCAGCAGCCGTGTCCAAATAGGGCTGGCTGCATGGTGTCAGCGTCAAGGCCCACAGTGCGTCCGACAGTTGCAGTGATAAGTATAGCCGGAGCGCGCTGACACTGGAGCTCGGGTCTGGGACAGTGAAGCGCTCAACGGCCAGATTTTTTTAATAACAACATAACACTTGTATAGAGAGCTTCCTGTTTTATGATTAACTGCAGGACAACACATGAGAACTTGAGCGTTGCAGAGGTGCCAGGTCACTGGATCAATAGTGACTAAGCGCTTCCAGTCTGGCACGGTGCCTCAGGCATTGATCACTTGTTTCTAAAATAAAATGATATTTTTGCACATTATCACATCAAACCCGTGGAAACAAACTGCACTCAGGAACTTTATTTTTTGTACACATTAGACAAAGATAACTCAAGTAAATGCAAAATGCAGTTTGTGAACAATGATTTCATTTCTTAGGTTTAGATAGCTTCATTCCTCTTCCATCCTCTTCCTCTTATCCTGTAGCTCAAAATCACAACAGTCACCTCAGGTGCTTTATATTTAAATACAATACAATAATTACATAGAACCCAACAATCTATGAGCAAGCTGTCTGACAAAGTGAAGTAGACCAAAAAATCTCAAAAAGCATCATGCCACAAGAAACAGCTGAGAAACAAAGTCAGTGAGATCTATCAGTCTGGAAAGGGTTACAAAGCCATTTCTAAGGCTTTGGCACTCTAGTGAACCACGGTGAGAGTCATTATCAACAAAGCGAGAAATCTTGGAACAGTGGTGATCCTTCCCAGGAGGCCGGCCTACCAAAATTACTCCAAGAGTGCATTCACGACTCATCCAGGAGGTCACAAAATGACAGAACAACATCTAAAAAAACTACTGGCCTCACGTGCCTCAGTTAAGGTCAGAGTTCATGATTCAACAATAAGAAGGAGACTGTACAAAAATGGCATCCATGGGAGAGTTCCAAGGAGAAAACCACTGCTGACCAAAAAGAACACAAAGGCTCGTCTCACATTTGACAAAAAACATCTTGATGATCCCCGAGACTTTTGGGAAAACATTCTGTGGACTGATGAAACAAAACTGAACTCTTTGGAAGGTTTGAGTCCTGTTACATCTGGTATAAAACTAACAGGATTTCATAAAAAAGATCATCACACCAACCGTCAAACATGGTGGTGGTAGTGTGATGGTCTGGGGCTGCTTTGCTGCTTCAGGACCTGGATGACTTGCTGTAATTGATGGAACTATGAATTCTGCTCTCAACAAGAAAATCCTGAAGGATCAGAAGCACACCAGCGAGTCCACCTCTGAATGGCTCAAAACAAACAAAATGAAGGTTTTGGAGTGGCCTAGTCACAGTCTGGACTTAAATCTGAGTGAGATGCTTTGGCATGACTTTAAACAGGCCGTTTATACTGGAGAGTGGGCCAAAATTCCACCACATCCTTGTGAAAGACTCTTTGCCGGTTATTAAAAATGCTTGATTGCAGTTCTTGCAGCCTTTGGCATGTATTAAATATAGTGATATAGTGTAAACTGTTCGAGTTTCACCCTTAAAATACTGAATAAAGTTGCACTATTAATAAGGACTGAGTCTTTGCCACGTTCCTAAATCTACAAAAACTAAAACTCATACAACTGTGTAGGCTGTTAAAGATGCTGTGACTCCTGGATGAATTTTGAAATTCAATAACTTTTTGATATTTTTCTTTAAATTCAAATTTTATTTGTTAGGGACAATCTGCTACTTCTTCACACTGAAAGGAGCCAGTTGAGGTGGTTTGAACATCTTACTGGATTGCTAGGATGCTTCTTGGATGCCTTCTGGGTGTGGCGAACATGTCAAACTGGGAGGAGGCCCTGGGGCAGACCCATTGATTTTTAGTTGGCAGTTTGTTCCAAAGTTCAGTGATTGATTTAAAATGACATTTAAAGGCATTTATTGAGAGAATCTTTATCATCAGTTTCTAGTCAGTGCTTTTTAAAAATGTAATCACTGTGAAACAGCTTTGTATGGGCAAGCAGAATGACCCAAGTCACAAACCAGCATATACTGTTAATCACTGGGTGTCAGTGAGTGGTTGGAAAATATTAACATATTGACCAATCCTACTAGGTGAAATGTGACAAATATGAATAAAATGTGAATATTGACATTTCATTTTCATTCTGTTGCTAAATTCCCCTATTTATTTACATTTCTGTTTGTTTACATTTTTATTTTTTGATGTATACATGTATAAGTATTCTTTTTCTATTTGTATTTTTCTCCTATTTCCTCCTAATTTTACAATTGTATTTATTATTAATAATTGACTCAAATGGCTTATATTTCTGTATTTTTCGTCAAGTATTTTTTTGTTATCTTTAAAATAGATTTTTGATTTATTTTTTCTCAATCTTGGTCTTCCATACATTTGCAGCTTCCAGTATTATCACAGTTTATTTTTAATTATTCCAGAAAAATGTCATCTGTCCCTTACACTTGGACTGAGCAGTGCGCTTATCTGATATTTCCATTTGTCTGCAGGTGGCTGGTTTTGGCCATGGCAATGGCACGCTTCTACATCCAGAAAGGCTCACACAAGGGTCTGTACAGAAGTATAGCAAGGACACTCAAATTTTTCCAGACCTTTGCATTAGTTGAGGTAAGACTTTAGAGTCTTTGATAGAGACCATATAAAAGTAGTGCATGTAGCCCCTGGATGCGAAATTTAAACTTGCATTACATCTAATGGTCAGCAGAGAGTGACTAGTGTTAAAAAGCATAAACTAGACCATAGACCATAAACTAGTGATTATGGTCATAATCACTAGTTTATGGTCTTCTTTAATTTTAGCTGTGTAGGCCAGTCAAGTTCTTCCACACCAAACTCGCTCATCCATGTCTTTATGGACCTGCTTTGTGCACTGGTGTGCAGTCATGTTGGAACAGGAAGGGGCCATCCCCAAACTGCTCCCACAAAGTTGGGAATGTCTTGGTATGTTGAAGCATTTAGAGTTCCTTTCACTGGAACTAAGGAGCCGAGCCCAGATCCTGTAAAACAGCCGCACACCACAATCCCCCCTCCACCAAACTTTACACTTGGCAACCGCCAAACCCAGACTCGTCCATCCGATGACCAGATGGAGAAGCGTGATTCGTTACTCCAGAGAACATGTCTCCACTGCACTAGAGCCCAGTGGCAGCGTGCTTTACACCAATACAGCCAACGCTTTGCATTGCACTTGGTGATGTACAGCTTGGATGCAGCCGGGCAGCACTGGAAACCCATTCCATGAAGCACTCTACGCACTGTTCTTGAGCTAACCTGAAGGCTACTTGAAATTAGGAGGTCTGTAGCGATTAACTCTGCAGCAAGTTGGTAACCTCTGTGCACCTCTGCATCAGCTGACCCCACTCGGATTTTTACATGGGCTACCACTTCATGGCTAAGTTGCTGTTGTTTCCAATTGCTTCCACTTTGTTATATTCCCACTAATAGCTGACTGTGGAATATTTAGTAGCGGGGAAATTTCACGACTGAACTTGTTGCACAGGTGGCGTCCTATCACAGTACGACGGATTCACTGAGCTCCTGAGAGTCACCCATTCTTTCACAAATGTTTGTAGAAGCAGTCTGCATGCTGAGGTGCTGGATTTTATACACCTGTGGCCGTGGAAGTGATTGAAACACCTGAATTCAAAGATTTGGATGGCTCAGTGAATAGTTTTGGCACTGTAGTGTACCTACGTCCATCTTTGCCTTACAGTCTGTGGTGTTTCCTGTAACGAGTGGGACTTGGGTGAAGCAAAAGTAGCAATGAGAACAAAAATGTTGCAGAATATTTCACTTTTAACCGTAAACAGGAGAAGAAACAATTAACCATTTTAACCTTACTGTTTGTTTCTTTTCTTACAGGTGGGACATTGTGCCATTGGTATGTGACAACTTACATGAAAACCACTGGTTGATTTCTGTTTAAATGTTTACAGATTTTCATAAATGCCACGATTTGGTCATGTATTTATTACGAAATTGTGTTTCCTGCTTCGGCTCTGCTGCAGGAATCGTGAGGACTTCTGTGATTGTAACTGGGGTTCAAGTGTGTTCGCGGATTTTTATGGTTTGGTTCATCACCAACAGCATCAGACAGGTGACTGTTACAATAAACAACAACTCAGCTACTGCTTACAAATTATACATCTTTAATTCACAGATTTCCCTGCACTGCTCTTAACATCAACACATTGTACATATTGATAAAAATCAGAAATATAAAAGGAATTCTCACAACTTTATTGGAACAAAATCTGTTCAATTAAAGCTTCTTTTATATGCTTTTTTTTAAGCATGAAAACCATACTTTTCACACCTTTTTGCCTTTTAAGAGGAGCACCCATCAGCTTTGAAGTTTCTTTTAACTTTCTATTGTTTGCCATTTTCCTAACTTAAAGATCCAGAATGAAGAAAGCGTAATCCTATTTCTGGTTGTGTGGACGATGACAGAGATTACCAGATATTCCTACTACACATTCAAACTGCTCAACCACCTGCCGTACTTCATCAAATGGGCCAGGTGGAGATGCCGTTAGCCGTGGCTGGGATGAGCTTGAATTGTCTTTCCTGTGTGGGGACATTGTGTCTGAGCATGTCGGCCTAATCCTTTGAATTCACCTCTGGCCTCGTACAGCCAATTGCGGATTAATTATCTGCAGGCTAACACAGAAGCATGTGTGTTTATTGATTAGCACCTCATTAGGCATTCTGTTTGTGGTCAGTGAACTAACCGCTAACATTGTGCTCTGACGAAACAGAAAAGGTGAAATGTACACGTGTGGTTTTGGTTTTAGCTTCATCCTGAAGCATGAAAAATAATTTCTGAAAAACGTTAGAAGTTAAAAAAAAGTTTGCATTTTGAGTAAAACACTGAGATGAGGTTCTCAGCTGTAGTTTGACACATTTCCTTCCTTCTGTGAATACTTGTGATGTCTTGTCCTGCCCTCGAAGTAGCTCACCTGAAACTGGAGTCATTAGAAGAAACGTGAGCAGTGCTCACTGGTGGCCGTCCAGCGCACAGACTTGGCACCTTAAAATTTTCACGTGATTCTTCAGCCAGTTCATCTAATGCCAGCTA
This sequence comes from Andinoacara biseriatus, assembly GCA_015108635.1. Lineage (NCBI taxonomy): Eukaryota > Metazoa > Chordata > Actinopteri > Cichliformes > Cichlidae > Andinoacara > Andinoacara biseriatus. The sequence continues at coordinate 27,555 of VUQJ01020081.1, read as the reverse complement.
CTCTTTTGTTTCTGCTTTGGATTCTTGTGCTCTCTAATGCGACCCTTCACTTCCCCGCCCCCCACCCTTTACGTCTTTCTTTAAGCATGGAGGAGACGACAGGCCCCCCGGCGAGGGGCTCGTGTTCAGCTGCTCCTGTTTTTAAGACCATCTGTTTTGGTCAAGGAATGTTCACCCAACATTTCTCTCACATCCGCTGAGATGCTCCCCCGAGCCTTTGCTGTGGTCCTGACTAAATACAGGAACCCCATAGTCCTGAGTCATGGCATATCATTTGGTACTGGAGAGAGCTGCTGTCACAATAAAAGGCACGCTGTCTCAGTTATTTGGGGGAGGTGACAAGACTCTGCAGAAGAAGTTAAGATGATGATACTTTGTGATTAACTGTGATGTGAGCAGGATTTTAACGAAGAACCTCCATCTCAAACCCTGATGGCCTTTTTTCTGAATTTCAAATATTTTATCACCAATTTGTGAGCATACTTTGATGCGGCGTTCCTTCCAAGTTTCTTTCTCCTGAGTGTGGATTTGTCTTACACAAACAAAATACCTCAAAGTAACCATTCAGTGTCATCATTTAGTCCCTGTGGTTTTAATCTCACAGCGATTGGCTGGTTCTGTATACAATATGGAACAGAAGTGATTACACCTCAGTGCATTATCTATCATCAAATAACTCATAATTTCTGGTTGCTCTTCCCTGGAGGAGTACTGCATGGTGTTTAAGTCAGGTGACATCCTTGTCCACTTTAAAGTCTTCTTTTTTCCCCTCCTGTAGAAAACACATTCACTTCTGTGTTTTTGGCAGTGAGCTGTGGATCGTTTTCACGCTAAAATAGTTGTCTTCTGCCAAGCTTCTGCAAACTGGGAGTCGTCTTGTCTGCCAGTATTTTGGTATATCCACAGGAACATATGGTGCAATCTATAAATCTCATCTTTCCAACAACTTTTGCATTCATCCACACCACTTTCAGGACTGCTGCCTGGGTGCAGCTCACTCCATATATGGTTGACCTCATCTGAGCCCAACAAATTTATCTTGGCCTTATGTGACCAAAAAATATGCTCCTAGTAATCATCAAGCTTTTATGTTCTATAACCAAGTTTAAAGTGGATCTGTTATCTTTTCCTTAGACTGCTCTAAAGACTCCAGTTCAGACAGCTTTTGCTACTCTTGGTTCTTTATGAGAGAGGATATCCCTAATAAAGCTCTGACTGTGAGCACAGCAGCCCCACCCATGTGCTATTTGAACTGCTGTTAGTGAGGGGCAGCCAATCAGAAGAAAGTGTGCGCTAAAGAGCTAAAATGGCTCATTTGTAGATAATGGATGAACTGGAAGCCCCAATATAAGTACCTGAGTCATGTGAAGCTATTCCAGGAATAAAAATTATGGGGTTAACAGTTTATTTAATTGCACAAGGTTAATTCACTCGTGTATATCTTATGTTCACGACTAAACTTGAACCATAGTTCAAAGTTTTACCACAATTGCTTTAAGAGACTTTCATGTGTTCAATCCTACTATAAATCAAATATGTGGGAATCTGTGCAGTGATTGCCTCCAGTGAGTGAATAAGATTTAAATATCGATCTGGCCTTCAGATCGATATTTTGGTCACTTTTGTTGGAAATGTGCCACTGAAAACAAACAGCAGAGCAAAAGATGTTGTGTTTCTGGTTGTTCTTAACACACCAGATCATAAATCGCATTTTGGCCTCATTAAAGTCTCAGATGCCAAAGTTTTCTAGAAACGTGCTAGTTCCCTGGCCCAGTGCGGAAACGTAATTGTGCACTGGCATGAAATGAGGTGAGTTGCTACTGGAACGTAAGAATGCATACTTTACATTCAGAAGGCAATAAAACCTCATAATAACACATCAACTTATTCTTTAGTCGTTAAAAAGGGTCGTATTTTTAACTTTGCAGCCTCTGTTGGTCCAAGTGACCATTGTTACATCTGGTGCTCTGTGCTCAGTTCTTATGATGGTTGCCTTTTTTAGCATTGCCAACTTATATAAACAAAAGGCTACAGAAGTTGGGAAGCTTCCTTTTGAACTTTTGCGTGTGGACAGCACAGAAGTGGAAAAAATGATACCTCAGCATGATCCAGAACACTCTGCCAAACGCACTTGAGTTTTTAAAGATGGAAAAAATGTGCAAGTGTGACCTTTGTAGAATATTCTGCTTGAACTAAATTCAGTCGAACACCACATCTCTGGGATACCTTGACAGTAAATTTACGTTCAGAACTCAAAGCAGTTTTTTTTTTTTTTTTGCGGTGTGTGGCCCTGCATTAGTGAGTTTTCTGTTTCGGTGTGCATGCGAGTGTGTTAACATCCCCTGGCTGTCACCACTGTGTGAGTGCTAAAGTGATCATGCTGCTGGGTTTGAAGACATCCTGCTCTTTCTTTGTCTCACAGATACAACCTCTTTATTGTCTTGTACCCGCTGGGAGTAATTGGTGAGCTGCTCACCATTTATGCTGCGCTGCCGTTCGTACGCAGATCTGGAATGTACTCCATGAGGCTTCCAAACAAGTATAACGTGTCATTTGACTACTACTACTGCCTCATCATCGCCATGCTGTCCTACATCCCACGTAAGGAGCAATCTCACGCCTACATAGTGCACCGTCTCTTCTGGCATGTAGATCAGAATCTCACATGGCCCACATGCTTTTTAAACTTTAAACTATTTCCTCCTGTTGCTATAAAAATATTCTACCTGCTCTGCTCTGTTCTGTGCTGTAAAATTTAGTGGTATTGGGTCATTTGGATAGAATGTTGTCATGTTATTTGTAACTTTATTTGGATATACTGTGTATTGATGTGTTGCACGTAATTCTAAACATAAGGATTAGTTTTAATACTTTTGATGAAATTTCTTTACCATCAATAACTGCTTGAAGTCTAGAACCCTGTTTTCTTTTGGGGGTTGATCATGTGACTGACTGGGTTACTGAAAAAAATCCATTTCTTTGGCTTGACAAAGTTTTGGGTTACTTTGGGTCATTATCCATTGGCTCTGTGAAGCGCTGTCTGATCATTTTTGCAGCACTTGGCTGAATCTGAGCAGAGCGTGTAGCCCCGTGCACACGCTGCTTCTATCAGCAGTCACATCATCAATAAACACCTGGTTCCAGTAGGAGCCTTATATGCTCATCCCATAACATTGCCTCCACCATATTTGATAGATAATGTGGTATGCCTTTAATCATAAGCTGTTTTTCTCCTTCTTATTAATATAATTTTCTCCCCTTAAACCCCTTGAATTAAAGCTTAAAGTCTGCACTTCAATCACTTATTGATTGATTGATTTCAAACACACTGTGGTGGTCTACGGACGCAAAATTACAAAATTGTCTTTGTCCAGAAACATATGGACCATATATAACAGAAATGATAGAAAACGTGATGGATTGGCGACTTGACCTGTTGCTTTATGTCAGCTGGGATAGGCTCCAGGCTACCCCAGACCATCACCACATCTGCTCAGTGTGCTGCTTCTCAATCTAACTTGCTTTAGTAAAACCTTAAAACTGAATGAATAACTGGCCCTGGTGTGTGTATCATAGTCACAATCACCCTGAACCTTTTGTTTGTCTTTCTCGCAGTGTTTCCTCAGCTCTACTTCCACATGCTGCGGCAGAGGAGAAGGGTGCTCCACGGGGAGGTCATAGTGGAGAAGGACGACTAGACATGCACCACCTCACACCTTCATTTGAGCCAGCCTGCCTCCACTTCACCCTCGCCTCCGCCACCACTTTATCTTCGTCTTCGTCTCACCTTTTAGCACCATCGGCCGTTACATTCTTCATTGCACGGGACCTGAAGAACCACACAGCTGACGACGGCTACAAACCGTCGGAAATGACAAAGCCACGGAGTAAAACCGCAGTAAAAATACCAGATCTGGAGTGTTTTTTGCAGGATTCATCCCTATCTGAATGGTAATCTTGGAAACATGTTTACAGACAAACGCCTGTTGCGTCCTGTCTCATCGCTGAGAGATCCTGAGTCCTTTGTTCACCCACCAGCCTTACTGCATCTTGTTGCACTGAATTATCGCAGCCTGAGAGAAACTAGCACTGAGCCACAACACTGCACCCCGAAGGAGAACGAGGCAAATGGGAAGAAAGATATTAAATTTGTCCCCTGAATTCAGGTCATCGTCTAGCCCACGAAATTGGCAGATTAATATTTTTTTACAAGTATTTTATATATAAAAACGTTTCAAAACAGAATATTCATAGCTCGACAATAAATCTACATTTGGACAATATGCTGCTTCTTTTGTGTAAGTGTGTAACCGTTATGTGTAAATGATGCAATGTGAAATGAGCGGTTAACACTAATCATATTTCTTAACAGTACTTTATTCACATACTGTGAGCACGCACAGATCCAACTTAACATTGCATCTGCTTGGCTCAGCTTGTGCATTCTTTTGTGTTGTTCTGATGTTTACTATGTCAAATTAATTTACAAGAGTGCATCTTAAACTAAATTTGAGTCTTCACAAAAGTAGGAACTTTTTCTTTTTTTTTTCTTCATAGGCCGCTGTAGGTATAAGACTACAATTCAAATTTATGTGAGCACTTGCAGTCTTCAGTCTCTTGTCTTGTTTTGTTTTTGAAAATATCCGGTGTCCGTAATGATGGGACAGTAGTTAGACTCCCTCCTACCAAAGGTGCTATTGTAAGATCATATTAGTCTTCTGTGCAGCTGAAGGAGTGACTGTAATTGGAGTTGACCTAAAGCAGGAAAACAGGATGTGAAAATGACTGCGAGGAAATGTTAGTGAAGGACTGCATAGCCCATGGTTATCAAAGAAAAACCTTTTTTTTGCTTGTAATCTGGGTTAGTGAAAAACAAGACGGTTATTTAAGGGGGAAAAAACAATAAAAATGTGAAAATACCTTTTTGTGCAAATTCAATAAACTAAATTCTACAATACTGAGGAGAGTTTTGTGGTGAACTTCCCTCTGGATCTGCTCGTCCGCTCCTATACCTAGAAATTGGCCAATGAATACAACGACCGCCGTGGGTTTGATGTGTTTATTTGTGACTGCACATTTTGTAGGAAGGATCCACAGATTTTTATTCATTCAACATATTTATGTATGTAGTAGCGGAAAATAAATCATACATAAAAGTATTAAATCTGTAAGCTCATTTACTAAAACTCGAGCTGATTGTGGCATTTTTCTAAGTTTATGCATGAGTACTATATTTTTCTACTTTTCAAAATATTATATAGACATTCAGGAGGTTAGATAACAGTTTGGTTGAAGATAGCATATCAGCGACATTTATGTTTTTTCTGCGCATCATTTTGCACACCTTATTCTAATTTCTTTGAATTAGATAAAGAGAAGCATTACCGGAAGTCCATTTGGCTTCATAGATCTCATATTTTCCTACAAAACTTACATAATGAAATATACATTCAGATATTCGGTTGTACATGGAGTACAGTTTTATAAAATGTATTTCAAAAAAATATAAAAAATATTTTTATATATATATATATATAAAAAAATCAGTTGATTTGGTTATAACAAAAAAGATTCTCTTCCCTCCTTGGTCGCCCTGCTGTATTGCACTCCTAATGTTGGACTGGCTTCACTTTGGAGGAGAAAGGCACCTCATCAGCATTGGGCAGATGTTTGCCGATGCAGCCCTGGGCTCATTTCAAAATTGTCCCTTTGCTCTCTCCATACGGACTGTCCCACGTGCTGCGTCAGCTGGACCAGTGCCACATGGGTGCAGTCTAGCTGCTCGCTGTGCACTCAGTTTGAACATGTCACTATGATCCAGGCAATCGTGCTGTGGGGGGAAAAAATGAGATCAGCATTAAGATACTGGGGCAAACAAAATTAAAATTACTGTGGAGCAGTGAAGACAGGCAAGACACGTCGACGTACAGATCTCCATTTCCTTCTCGCAGATGTAGCTCATGAGATCTCCACAGATGAAATCGTTCCATAACGCTTCGTGGAAGAGACCTGCACAGTCTTCTCCCTTTTCATGGCCGTGGGCCCAGTTGTCGGGCTGACCAGGCTTCCATTTTCTGCAGGCAGACAACAGGGGGCGATCACATGTTAGATTTATAGTATTTGATCTAAGAGTGTGGTAGAAAAGGGAATTAATAAGAAGCATCCACCAATTTTCCACTGAATATGCCTCTGTGGTTAACTTTTCTCAGTAATGCTGCATTCATCTTTTTCAGCGTTGGTCTCATTGTTCCGTCTGCAGTTTGTTGCACTTTAGTGTTTATCTAAATGGTCCCAAAAGACAATAAAATGCTCTCACTGGACATGCCTGTATAAACAATGTTAGAATGAATTTGAATGCATTTCTTTTGTTTAAATAGGCGGCAGCAAGACTTGAGGAGTGGAGGTCCACATGCAATTCAGAGCAGTCGCAAACCTTTGAAAAGATTTTCACAGGATTTTGGATGTTTATTTAGTAATGTTTCATGTAACTGAAAACCTACAGCTTCATCTGTAGAAGGTGCTATTATTATTGGCATTTTTATTGGAAAGCAGTATTTTCCTGAAACAAAATATCCCTCCCGAGCATTTCCTGATTTAATACTGACGTGAAAGTTGGTTCAGTCCCATCCAGCCAGCGCCACATGTTCTCCTCTTCCCTGTCGGTCAGACCTATCCAGAAGTAACCTCCAGAAGTGCCAAATATCTGCCTCTTCAGCCATTTCTGAGTTCACATGAGGACAGAAGAAACGCTCAGTCAACACTGACAAACGGTACAGAGCAGCGTCAGGTTACAAGATGTGCGAGTCACCTGTTCCTCCATGTCGTTGATGATCACTAATGAAGCAGACTTTAATTCACAGGTTGCTCTTGCATCATCAAAACTGTGCTGGTCTTTGGAGAAAAGGTAGCACTTGTTTCTGTAGTTTAGCCACTCATCAGGGCATCCTGCAACACAATGAATAGTTGAAGTTAATGACTCAAATGGCACTTTCTTCCAAAGTGAGCTGAAGATGAAAAAAATAAAGAAGTTACCTTATGTAAAAGTAATCGCAATAGGTCAAAAGTGCAGTAGTTTTTTTCTACTCTTGGCTCTGTATGGTTTTAAAGAGCCATACCTTTTATATGCCGATCTCAAGCACACAGATCTGGGTGTGAGGGGCAGCCAGTCGAAGGAAGATGGCTTAAAAGACCTTAAAGGGAGGGGAACTAAAATGGTTCATTTTAGAAAGAGGATGAACTTCACCACTAGTTAAGTCCAAGGACAAAAATACAGAGTTGGAAATGAGCATAACAGGTCTCCTGCGACTAAATTGGCTAGTACTTGAGGGGTTGGCCGATGCAGTTTTTTAGCCTTTAGAAGGAATCGAGCATAAACTAAACAGCTGGTAGCAGTAGATTATTATTTTGCATGCAGACATAAAAGTTGTACTGATCTACTCATTGGAAACAAACTTAACATGGCACAGTGCTACAGCATTTTTTTTTTTTTTTACCTGATGATGTCATTGTGGTGTTATTTTCATTACTGACCAATGTGAATATATGCTATGTGACTAAGGCAACATGATTCTGAAACTGATGCAGAGTCATACCTGGAGCCCATAGGGTAGGAGCTACTGCCTCATCCTGAGACACAGGTCCAAAAGGAACTACTGGAACCCGGATTGGTAGTCCTGGCGGCCCGGGTGCTCCTGCTGGCCCTTGGGGCCCTACTGGTCCTGGAAGTCCCCTTGGTCCTTGCTCTCCAGATGGTCCAATTGGACCACGGATACCTGGTGGGCCCTGTACCCCCTGAGGACCAGGCTGTCCATCTCTTCCAGGCAAACCAGCACTACCTGGCTCTCCTTTAGTACCAGGTGGTCCAGCTCTGCCTCCTGACCCTCTAGGGCCCTTGGACCCGGGGCTGCCTGGTATGCCTGGGAGACCTTTTAATCCTGGAAGGCCTGGCGGTCCTGGACTACCCTGCTCTCCTCTGGGTCCTCGTATCCCAGGAGCTCCCTTGTCTCCTTTCTCTCCCTTTTGGCCTGACTGACCGGGTAGTCCCTGAGGTCCTCTGTCCCCTCTTGATCCTCTGGGACCAGGGGGACCTGAAACAAAAGAACTTTCTCTGAGTTTGTGAATGTCAAGCCTCTCAATTAAATCTTAGTAAGGAAATTTTTAAATTTGAAACAGACAAATCCTGCTGACACACATCACTTACCCTTTAAAATAGTGAAGTTGGTAATTAGTTGTGAGTGCTTGGTGTCCACGAGTTTCATCTCCTCCATAACAATAGAGAGACTGGTGACCTCCTTGTCCAAACGTGCTGCCAGCTCTTCCTGCTGTGACCTCAGACTGCCTGCATCTGACCTCACATCAGCCATGCTGCTGTTAAGGTTTAGCAGGAAGTCTGAGTGGCGGCTCACGGTCTCTGAACAAGTGCGTAAATCGTTCAGGTTTAGATTGATTGCACCAAGAAGCTGTGTGGTGAAGCTGATGTTGCCGGTCACACGATCAATACTCTGCTCCGACTCATCCAGTCGCACCTCCAGGCGGTCAAACTTTGTGGATGTGAGGTTGCCGAAGTCCCTCTGCTGATCCATGATCTCCCTCAGGGTCTGGTCATGACTCTCAGCCAGGCTGCTGGTGTTCTGGAGTTGGTTAGCAATAAAATTCAGCTGTGTCCCCACATCCTCCAGGCTATCATTGTTGGACTTAGCTAGAGTTGAGGTATTACTGGCCAGGATCTGCAGGTTTTCAACTTTACTACGAAGCCACTGGGTATCAGAGCGCGTCTGTCGGGCTGTCTGTTCAAGGCTCTGAAAGTCATTTCTCATCTTCTGAATAACTTGGCTGGTGTCATCCACTGAATGCTGCAGTGCTGCAATGAGGCCTCTCTGCTGGGCCTGAGTCAGGTTGATGCTGCTAATGCTAAGCAGTGCCTGGTTTTGAAGTTTCACCTGCTGCTGGAGTTCTCTTTGCAACCTGGCTGTGTCTTCTTGCAAACCCTCAATAATGCTGCCGTATGACTGCAGACTGCCATTTACAAAGCGCAAGGTGGCTGTGTTAACATTCAGCAGTCCCTGAATGGAGCCCTGGCTGCTCTGGATGTCTGAGCCAATGTTCTGCAGCTGATTCAGCTTAACTTGATCGCTGCGGATGCGCTCTTCCACCGCAGACAGCTGCCTCTGGAGAGTCCAGATGTTGGTCTTAAAAGCCTGGATCTCTGTGGTGGTATTCTCCGACTTCTCCCCTGTTTGATCATCTGAAGATGTAGATTTGTAGAGTAAATTATAAAAAAAATACTTCAATGATTCACTATAGTTTTTTGTTATAGCTTTTGATTTTGCAATGTCAGCCCAGATACATACCTAACTTTTTCAAATCAGTCTCAACAGCATTGATCTTTCCTCCATAGTTTGCAATACCTTCAGACACACTGTCAACTCTTTGCACCACTGTAAATAAAACAGGGCAGGCAAGACAAAGGTTAGTGTCACAGGCCCATCACAGGCTCTGTCTTTCATCAAAAGAACAAATAGGTATGACAGAACTGCCTGCAACCACAGACACCGTATAAATGGGATCAGAAAGGAAACTAATTAAAGTCTCTGGCAGACACTATAGGGGAGATGTGTCCACATCTCTTGGAGGCATGTAATAATGATGAATCCACAGTAATGTAATCTCTTGGGTTACACCAGATTCAGAAGTAAAGAGATATGGAGTTGCTGTGCATTGAAAAGGAGAAAGTTATTAAGAAAGAGACAGTAGGGAGGAAGATACACTGATTCAGCAATGATGGAGTGGGTGGTCAGTGACCAATGCTGAGATGGTAGGTGCATGGGAGGACATTGCTGAGGGCCTTAGGGAAAGGAAGTGACCTGGGGTGGGGGGTCTTCTGTAAACAAACAGATCAAAGATGACCCAGGGGAGACAGACTGTGTGGCAGGGAGGCTCTTCACGCCCCCACCGGCGACACCGGGATTCATTTCCTCTGGAATGCGTCTGGGATTCCAGGGAAGCATCCCTCTTCTACCTCCAGCCTCACCATTCCTGTTCCCACTTACATCCTGTAAGTGGGAACAGAATGGGCTCCTCTGCTGTGAAGTTGCATCTGAACTCTTTTCTTCTGCAGTAAGGACAACAGTTAAATCCAAAATGTTTCATTTTTGACCAGAAAGACAACAGTTTAAGGTGGTGCTTTACATTAATGTTAAAGGAGAAAAAGCAGGTTCATCACTGAAAAAACCCTGGTTCGAATCTGTGGGACCCTGAGCAAGGCCCTATAGTCCCCCCAGGTTGCTCCCCGGATGCTTTCTAGCTGCCCCCTGCTCCACGTTGTGCTGTGTGTGCTACATACTCCATGTGTGATGGGTTAAATGCAGAGACTGAATTTCACTATATGTATGTGACAAATAAGCTCTTTCTTTCTTTAGTTCTGAATCTTTTTAAATAAAACATAGCGCTAAAGCCAGCAACCAATTAGCTTAGCAAACATTAAGCTGCAGTCTGTAAAACTGCCAGTTGTCATTTTAACACTTTGGTTTTGTACAGACTAAACTAGGACATACAACTTTTTAATTGGTGAGTCCTGGAAATGGTGGTGGGCTAATTTTGTGGTTTGAACTGAGCCATAGCAGCTGTATTCATCTGTTTTCAGATTATATGCTAACACAGCTTATCTGTAGCTTCATATTAGAGGGCAACACATCAGTGGTATTTACCTTCTAACTTAACTTTCAGCAAGAAAATAAATAAGTACATTTCAAAAGAAAAAAACTGTCAAGTGTCTAGACTACATAAAGAAGAAATGTTGAGTAATCTGTGCTTTAATCATTGAGAAACTTCATTTTGGAAATGCTGTTTCCTGTCTTTGCCCTTTTAAAATGTCTCAAAACCTGCCTAAAGTCATCTCCTGGAACAAGTAAACCAACAAAACTATCCTTGCATTAACCACATTATTTGGGGTTATGAAGCAAAAAGGGACAGCTGGATAGGAAATATTACACACAGAAAATTAAATGAGAAACATTTCCAGACACCAGATGCACCGTGAAGCTTTATGAACACCAAAAAAAACACTTAAATTTGAGCTCTGCAGACCAAACGTAATCTACACCTATGGCGCATTGTTTCATTCACAAACACACATACACTAACCTAGAAACTAAAAAAAAAAACATGGGCAGAAACTTCGGGACATTTTCCACATGTTCTGTTCATGGACTGGCCTCTGGAGAGGATCATTGCATCACACTGTGGTAAAATTAACCATAAAATACACATGCAAAAAGCTGAAATTACAACAGGGCTGTAGAGGAAAGCATTACTTTGCCTTATAGGTCCAAATGTTGTAGAAATAAACTGTTCCGTACACAGTTTGAGCGCTTTCCAAGATTTTGTGTGGGTAGTTCCTGAAACTGTGTGTCTGCTCTGGCCGGTCTGTCTTGTAAAGTAAAACTTTCATATGCAACTTTTTAACGAAGTGAGTGAACTACAAACGTCGATGTGGGATTGCACTGAATAACAGAAGGCTAGAACAACATTAGCTAACATGGAGGTGACATTAGGACTTTAGCCCACTTTGGGACCTTGTGCTTATTTCTCATTTTACTTTAGTACAAACACATCCAAATGGTATTATAGGTTGCATGAGCAATGGTGTGCTTGTCTGTTTCTTAATTTAAAGATAATGTACTGAAATATTTCCGCACTTCGCTCTTTAGTGTTTTGCGCGTGTGTACAAAGAAAGAAATTCACAAAGATGGGGCGCAGGCTTCGGGTCCATTTTATCGTTGTCTTTGAGGAAAATTAATGGGACGTAAACCCATGAGCTCGGGGGTCATTTTGCTTTTGGGGCTGTCAATCGAGAAAACAAGCTGCAGGAGAGAAGATGGGGGTCACTGACTCTCCTAGCTCCATTTCTGAGATTAAACTGCATCAAAACAAAAAGAGTCACACAGAGGATGCTTCTGTGGGTCAGTGATGGAGGACAGAGAGAGCACACATGTTTAGTGCATAGAAGAGTCTAGGTCTCACTACATAACCATCTGGAGCTGGGAGTGTGTTTAGGCTAAGCTGTGGTTCCCTTGACAGAGCAGCGCTTCAGTGCCAGTAAAAACCCAGTTTCAGTGGGTTCTGCTGGAGTTGCACTGAGTTCACTCACTGCTCATCTGGGATCAATTAGGCCTGCATGAAAACATGCAGCGAGGAACAAGAAAGACCGGCTGAGCTCACAGAGTAAGGGGACATCATTGTTCGTGTACTCAAGGCCCACAGATAAGCCCCGAACATGTTAACTTCACGCCATTTTCACCAATTGAAAATAAGTAGGGGACATAGTGCAGTCACATATGGGAATGTTTAAGACAATTATGGCAGGAACATTCAGAGTTCAATCCTCCAAAAGACGGCGGGACTGTTTCCCAAACTGGAAAAAAAATGAGGAAAAAAGCCAACCAGGAAGTTCAGCTCCACAAAGCCTGAAGAACTTCACCGGAGGTGTGAGCTTTGGGGGTGTTGGTAAAATAAGTTGAGAGAAGGTTGTGGGGTGGAGAGAGAACAGAGAGAAGGCAGACAGTCAGATGAAGTTGAAGTTTAAAGGGTATGTTCACCCAAAATTACAAAGAAAAATACTGTATATACTCATGACTGATGGTCTGCAGGCATGCATACTGTATAGTTTTAGGTGATATGTTGAGGGTTTATACAAAGAAAAGTTAATTTCATTCAGGACTACTACAGACAAAAGAGGATTGTGATTTCCATCTGCATTAAATTTATATTTGGTGCCATGGCTCTGTTTGGGACCTTCCTATTCCTCTCTGTGCGTACATGGAAAGCTGCATGAAGGGAAGACCTGAAGCAAGAGCATGCAAAGGTGACAACAACAGGTAACATTGATCAAGTCAGACAGAGAATGGGTTGCAGAGTGGCTTGCATAAACACAGCAACTGTGGGCAGAAAAAAAAGACCATAAATAGCGCACCCTAAATAATATTTACGTATTGGATTTGTAGATGCGTTGCATGTGTGGAGGGGTCTTGGCCGAGCCGCAAATGAATGTAGACTAGCAATGCGGTCAAGTGATTTGCTGTGACTGTAACTGAGTTTGACTTTGTGGCTCGCCTGAACTAACAAGATTTGTGGTTCTCGCGACGACAAAACTTAAATGAACTTGACTAAGACTATTTTAAGGTTATCGATGCTTACTGAAGACACAGTCCCCAGAAAACACTGACAAGGAGGACTTATTTTATGAAATGAGCTTCGATTTCAGCGAACCAGCAGCTGAAATCTCACACACAAAGATCTCTTAGCACAAAGAAATGGAAACAAGGACAAATAGTGTTTGCCCAAAGATGAGTAAAGAAAATTCATTTTGAATTTAAAAAGAAACCCACATTTTACACTGGATTATGTGCTGGATTGTTTGTTGAAGTTTTAATACAAGTGCGAAACCACCAGTGGAGATCAAACTAACAAAATATGATTGAAAAAAAAAAAGATTATTAAATGTGTGTTTGACCACTGCAGTATTTTAATCCAAAAAAGGACATCCTTTATCGGTACGACAGTGATGGATGTATCAACCAAGTCTATTAGTGTGTGTCTGTGCTCAGCTCAGCTTTACCTGAATTCTCCTACACCAGAAATTTTCCTTCTGTGAGCTATGCCCCTGTCCAGCTTTCCTTTTGCATTTCATTAATGTGTCTTTACAAAGTATAGCCACACAGGAAAGTACATAACTGTGCAAAAGTCTTCAACCACCCATTATATCTTTATATTTTCCGTTAAAGTCATCTTGAGAAATATTTTTCAATTTTCAGAGGACTGCTTTGGAGAAGTGGAGGACAAAAAGTGCAGTCAGATTATGATCCAGATTATGATCACAAACAAACTGCCAATGCAGTAAAAGCATACCTGGATAGAAAAACACACAACTGAACATTATCATTTATGGATTGGCCTCCCCAGAGCCCGAACCTCAACATTATTGAAGCGGTGTGGGATCATCTCGACAGAGAACAGAACAAAAGGCAGCCAACATCCAAAGAAGAGCTTTGAAAGTCCTTCAAGAAGCCTGGAGAACTATTCCTGAAGACTTCTTAAAGAAATCACAAGAAAGCCTCAGAGAGTTCAGGCTGTGTTGAAGAATAAAGGGGCTCACTCCAAATAATGACTTTTTATGCTCCTTAGAATTGTACAAACTCTGTTTTTGCCTTATTTACTGTATTTCCACACATTTGCACAATTGAATAAATCTGCACCTATTTCCCATTTTCCTATTACAATATGTTTTTTGAATGAGGCATGGCTCGATGGATGGATGAATTTCTCTCTGGGATCAATAAAGTTATTCTTATTCTTTACAGTAGTGTATCTTTTAAATTCAAACACTTTCAGCTTCTCTGGATATTTCACATCTTTCCATTCATAGTATGTACAGTGTATGCAGTCACCCTGCATCTGAAATTCCCTTTGTGTTCTGTGTGAGCACACAGTAAGAGGTCCTGGCAGGCGTATTTGTTTTTTTTTTTAGTTGTTTCTCTTGGGTTTAATCACACTTGGTAACTTCATATATAGACATGAAAGTGAAATCTCGCCTCTCATGAGACTCACACGCATATTTTGCAAAATGTAAAGTAATGGTAAGTAATTTTTTAGTGGAAGGCTGAGTTTGGGTAAACAGGACCTTTCTCTGTAAATATTGGAAATGTGGAGAGAATAAAGTAAGAGTAAAACTGCTAACTTTTTCCCGTGGGTGATGTCATACTTTCCATTACTGAAACATCAAATAATGACAATGAAACATTGCAAAAGAGCATTCATTTCATATTTGGGCACGCTGAAGTCCACTCAAGGGACAAAGGGCTGCTTGCCTCACACACAGGAGGTTGTGAAACAGCAATGTTCTTGGCAGCACAAAGAGCAAACTAATGATATGTTTGGGTGGTTACTCTATCAACATAATGTAAGTGAATAATTTAAACAGTTTGGAAAACAAAGGGTATCATTGTAGAAGCCATTGCCATCCTCTAATTTCCTCTGTTAGATTACAGTGATAGTGGAAAGGAGTGTGGTGGGCGAC
Source organism: Andinoacara biseriatus (assembly GCA_015108635.1). Taxonomy (NCBI): domain Eukaryota; kingdom Metazoa; phylum Chordata; class Actinopteri; order Cichliformes; family Cichlidae; genus Andinoacara; species Andinoacara biseriatus. The sequence goes on along the minus strand of VUQJ01020081.1, from coordinate 12,482 downwards.
TTGTTTTACCTTTATATCCAAGTACAGCAACAGCGATGGTGAGGAGAGTACACAGCACATAGAGCAGAGCTATGGAGGTCTTCAGTGCCCATTCATTCTTACACTTAGTGCACTGGGTGCCCTCCTGGATTCCTGTGTAAAAACATTAAGGAATACCACATGAGTCCAATACACTTTGCTTCCTATGGAGCATTTTTCTTAATCAAAAAGGTCTAAATAAAATATGTTGATGCAGTTTGGTGTTAGCTAAGGACTCCAGGAGACCCACATCTGGACAAACAGCCCTGGAGTCTACATTAAAGAGTCCAGCATTTCCCTTGGGGGCCCTGGTGGTGAAGGGACACAAAAACAATCCCCCCCACTGACTTGTTTAGACTCAGGGAAATGCTTATTTTCACGAACTTTTCTCTTAGCAAACTGCCTCTCTTTCATTTGCTGTGTGTGAAAAGATTCCCTCTGAGTAAATTGAAAGTAAAATGCGTGTGGGTGCACTTTTGCTTTAAATCTGGAACTTTGAGTTGTTTTTCCTGCAGTGTCAGGACTGTGGAGTCAGATTAGGGGCCCTTAGCGTGTGGGGACACTTGTGGAATATTCCTTTTCAAGGATATTTTTCATGACAGATGAGTGGCGAGCTCTACGGTGCTGACGGGAACACAGCTGCGTTTCATTTTCAGTTCAGGAAGTGCGTGTGTGTGCCTGTGGAAAGGTTGGGAGTGCAGTGTGTGTGTTTGATTTTTTTTTTTTTTTTTGGTGGGGGGTCTCGCTTTTCATGTACCTGGAATAAAACTCTTAATTATAAAGGAATACAAGACATATTCAGATTAACAGGAGCCAGTCAGTTCCCATCATACATGAACCTGTAAAGTGCAAGAATCACTTAGAGCCAAGGGTTTAACCACACATCGAGTCAGAGTGTGTTTTATATGATGAAGTAATGCTTAAATAAACTAAAAATGCAGCGCTGATTGGATCGTCTTTTCCCACTGGGAGTTTAGATGCCAAAGTTAACAACATGACTTATTCTTATTGGTGTGAAGAGATTTTTTTAAGATCGCTGAGTGTTAGACCTCAGTCAAAGACCGTGTCCAGCTGGAGAGGAGGTGGAGCACCTGGTCGACCTCAATGGGAGATTTACTGTAAAGAGCATGGGCAAGTGAGGGATGAAACTGAAAAAAAGGGGTTTTATAATTCTAATTCTTCCATGTGGTTGATTGTGTGACAACTCAAATGATACCACCAACTCGCAGTCCAGCAAACTGACCTACTTTTACACCGAGTGTATCATGCCAGTACCCACACTGTTAAAAGAATATCTTCAGTAGAAGTAAACCAAAAAAAAAAAAAACAGTCAACCTCTAAAATTTTAACCTGGTGTAGATGTTTGCAGCAGATCCATTCGGTCCTGCTGGCTGCAGGCTGGAATGTCCATAAATCGTATTCGTGATGACGATACTTTGCCACATGTGACCTACCTAAAAAATGCCACCCAATGACACTTCATGAAGACCTCCCCCAGTGGGATTTCACCACACTGCAAAATTTGCTCAGGAACAGTTTACAGGACACATTGGCGAAGCCAAGATGTTCATACAGCCTCTCAATTTCCCAAATCCTGATGTGTTTATGAATCAGCAGCTCTGTGTGGAAACTACAGCAACCAAAGGATCCGCTGCCAACATCCTGGTACCCAATACCAGAGAACACCCACAGGCTGTAGGTCAGAGCTGGGATATAAGCCCTATACAATAAAAGGCAAGTGGTTCTAATGTTGTGGCTAACTGGTGTAAATTATATAAGAAAATTCTGTAAAATTTATAGAATAAATTCTGTTAAATTAAAGAGGGTTTTTTTTTACAGTGTAGAGAAAAAAATGACTGGATTTATAAATGGTCCATAGAACTGAAAAAAAACACTGGCTGGATCCCAAAGCAGTAAATTGACTTTTTGTTATTTATTGAAATTAACTTCACACTACAAACATTTTTTGCTCATTGCCAACTTCTAAAGAAGCATCTGACTCTTTGCATATTAATCCCCCTCCAATTTCACGTGGCAGCTTGCACTGCCTTTTTTTTTTAGCATTTTTGTTTGTTTGTTTTTTGCAGGAAACAACACAGATGAGAACAGTTAGTGTAAATGAAATCAGTTAAGTTGCATCCTAGAAAAACACTCTAAATCTGAGGCAAACTGCAGAGATGTGTCTGCCACTGTTCAAATGACAATAATCTGATTCATTGTCAATGTGAAAATACAGATTTAGCAGTTTTAAAAATTCTTCTTCGCTGATTCCAACTCTACTCTGTCAACTTAAATGACACAATTTCATTTCATACTATCAAGATTTACTTTTTCAGCTCAAGACTTCAGCATTTGTTTCCAACAATGACAATATAGAAGCCCATAAATCTCACCAAAGTGTTTCAAAGCAAGACGTTTTTAGGCAAAATCAATGACTTGTGACTGTTTTCTTGCCAAAATATTCACATCTTTTAAACAGTCGGGACAGTCTGTGGCAGCAGAAAGACTAGGAAAGCATGACACTAGTCAAAGAAATGGGAGAAAACTGTGGAAAAAGTGCAGCGCTCATAAATTCTCATATATTTGTTTTCTGCCCGTCTTGCACAACACACCTGAGAGTGGCATGTAAAGAGCCTCATTTGCCTCTTCGTGTATATTCACTGGTACTCATCCCTGAAATATGTTTGATTTTTAAAAACACAGCTCCAGCTCAGGGCGTGGAGTGAAAGTGATTACCGTATCAGGAGTTACCAAAGTTTTCCCTCAGCTCTGGTTTAACTGTAAGCAGAGAAGTGCACTCTGGGAATACTGCCACCATAAATGATTGCCTTTCTGAATCATTCATAACTGCTGGCATGTTTGAAGTGTCAGCTCATGCAAACTTCCCCAATAAAGTGAGCATATCAGTTCATCAGCTCACAGTAATCAAAGTGCTGCTGTTCCAATCCAAACAAGCTGACAGTGTTTACAAATCTGCTGCACTGAAATGATACCAAAACACTTTGTAAGTGTATGAACTATTGCACAGGCTAAACTCTTTTCCATTTCAGTGCAGCCCTGATTGATGAGCTTCAGATGCTCTGCGGATTAAGGGGAGAATTTTGAACTGACAGCTGGCGTGACACAGAACACGTGGCTAACATCACAATAGGAAAGGAGAGATTTGAGTTTCACAGCTAATTTGTAGGAACAAAGAGAACAGACATCAGATGGAAGAGCTTAAAGTAAGTGTCCACACACGAGTGGGCTGTCCAACTCAGGGGTCATTGCGTGCCTGCTGTTTATTTCCCAGTGGGTCACTTCCTGTATGAGCAGGACAAATAAAGCATATGGCAGACAGTGCTTGTTTTTTTTAATTTTTTTTTATTTATGTCAATTGTGTCGGTTTCCTGTCTCTTTTACAGTGTTCCTTATGATTCTATAAACATGTGAGTCATCAGCATAGGGCAAGCTTAAGCAGATACACTCCTTCCTGGCTTGTGTTGCTTTAATACCATAAACTACATTACACTTGGTGCTGGAACCAAAATCTTTCACCATCAGAAGAACTCAGAGATTTCACATGTAGTTACTGACATGACTGCAACCAAATTAAAAGTCAAATTTGAATCTCCTTGGTGAGTTTAACGCGAGACACCAGCCACACCATCGCCACCCACTTTACCTCCAGATGCAGACTACATCATAGCCTGCTGCAACATTACCACCAGGGAACTGGTGTGTTCACCATAACAAATCTATTTTCCACTGACACCATTTCCATTGGGCCTGCACATAATTGTGACACAACGTGCCACCTCTGTGTTTTCAGAGGTCATGGTCACTTTACATAATTTGTGACATCGGTACAATTTGAAAAAGCATTTATTTGGATAATTACAACTGAATAAGGGCTATTTTCTTATTGTTTAAAGAGCTCTGTTCATCTCACAACAACTTTTTGTGACCTTTTTGAGACATACTGCTCTTCAAACTAAGGTAAATGTTAGTGGTTTTGATACTTCTGGGAGTGAACGGGCAGGAGGATTTTTAAAACTCACTTTTTAAATCAAGTTTGTTTGGCAATTCTTTATGTGGAGTTTTCATGTCCCTATGAAAGCTAACATAGGATGGTGTACTGAGAACCAGCTGCTTCTGTTTGAATGTTTGCAAAAGTTTAAACTTAACTGCAAACTGTAATCAAAGTGAGCTGAAATGGCTGAAAAGACAACAACAAATCTGCTTTCACTCTGTCTCGCTGGTTCGTCCACTTTCACGCTCATTGTGTTCAGTCAGCGACCTTACCTGTGTGTGTGTGTGTGTGTGTGTGTGTGTGAGGAGCAAAAAGGTGAAACTACTGTGACTGTAAATGACAGCATTTTGCAGCCTAATGACTCTCACACTGATCCGAAATAACTGTTTCACTAAAATCAGTAGATCAGTGCATTTATATTCTTGGATGTTTTATTTTGTTACAAAGTTTTAAGTTGAGCTTTATATTTCCTTACACATAACACCTTTTCCTCACAGTGACAAAATCTTCTCTTCATTTTGTGTTTCCGTCTTCGCCATGTCTTTGTCACCATGTGCTTGCTCAAAAGGAATTGTTGGATTTCTCTCCATAATATTGCGAGATCTTGCAATTTAGTGTAAAAACGTTCCTAAAGAGAAACCGCCATAGCCACACTTTGCCAAAACGAATAAAGTCTAAAGTTATAATTTGTTGTTTGTGTGACAAAACAGGCACAGGGAAAGTCAGTCACAACAAACAAGCTTTCACACGTTCACAAATGTCTGACACACCAACAAAACCCAGAAACCTCACAAATGGATAAAATATCAAAAGGTTTGCAGCACATGAAGCCTGCCTTGTGTGTGTAATGGGCTCAGGCCGCCTGATAAAATACAAAAGTTTCAGGAGTGACAAATTTCTCAATGGTCAGTACAGGAGGAAGATGAACTTTAACAAGACAGTGGAAAAATACCACGAATCAGCCTCCTGGACCACAGTTTACCATCAGAGACTCCTTTCGTTTGGTTTGTCGTCATTAAAGCGGACACCAATTCGTCATCTTTCCCCATTCGCCTACACAGCCAGACGCGGTCGGATCATATTGACCACAACCACAAAAACAACCATCAGCCAGGATGCTCAGACCGCAGGCTGACACCAACACTTTTACTGCTCATAGCGAAGTAAAAATGATGCTCCAAACACAAAGGGCCTTTCCAAAACAAGAAAAATACCCCAGTGGGTTTTCAGTGAGAAAGGATTCCCTTTGCCATTCTGTACTTTTCCAACAAAGTCGTCTATTGTTTCTGTAAAACCTCAAAGTTGGAACAACATCCGGACAGTGTCCACCTTGGTGATAAAAAATGTCTCCAAGCCTGCATCTTTCATCAGCCTCGTTTCCTGAAACAAAGGATTACACAAACATCATCCTTTTCAACGTGGGCTCTGAAATGACAAAATAATGTCCAGGAGGCCACAGCTGATCCATGTGCCTTGTTCATTAAAACACCATGTTTATTTACTGTAAATAGTAGCAGGGACTCTATAGTAACGGCTGAGAACCCAAAGCTGTGAGCTGAGGTCACACAAACTGTGATTTGGATCCCTGCCTTGCCTAACATGCTCTCAAGCCCTTTCCAGGAACCAGAGTACTCCAAAAGGGTAATCAGTAAATTATACCTGGCACCAAAGACCAAGCAAGGAGTTCAAGACAAACTTCAGCTTCAGTGGAAGAAGCCTTCAAAGCCTTTACAGAAGTACAGTCACCAAAACAAAACAAACAAACAAAAAAACACTATTCAGTCCTGTGAAAAAGTAAGCATGGCCTCACTGCTTCCATAGAAATTGCAAGGCCAAGTGGCACCCAGGTCCTGCTGATCAAATGCAATTGATTAACTAATCATCTCTGAGTGTGATCACCTCTATAAAAGCTGAAGTTTTGGCAGTTTGATGGAAATTCACCCCGTGGTCATACCATGCAATCTTCAGAGAAACTGCAAAACCCCAGAGAGCTACATCTCAGACTCGACAGGCCTCAGTTAGCATGTTAAATGTTAAAGTTCGTGACAGCAGAATTAGAAAAAGACTAAACAACTATGCTTTGTTTGGAAGGCTTTCCAGGAGAGTGCCTCTTCTCTCTAAAAAAAACATGGCAGCATGGCTTAGGTTTGCAAAGCTGCATCTGAACAAGCCACAACACTTATGGAACAATGTCCTTTGGACAGACGAGACCACACACAACTTATCAGCACCACCTCATACCAACTGCCAAGCACGGTGGTGGAGGGGTGATGATTTGAGCTCATTTTGCACCTTGCAATCATTGAGCCGACCATAATCTCCTCTGTATAGCAAAATATTGTAGAGTAAAATGTGAGGCCATCTGTCCCGAGCACATCTACAACAGAATAGTTGAAAAAGAAAATAATCAATGCAATGACCCAGTCAAAGTCCAGACACCAACCTGATTGAAAGGTTGTGGTGGGACCTTAAGAGAGCTGTGCATAAATGCCCACAAACCTGAATAAACTGAAACAAGGCTGTAAAAAAAAGTGGGCCAAAATTTCTCCACAACAATGAGAAAGACTAATAAAATCATACAGAAAACAATTACTAGAACAAGTTATTGCTGCCTAAGGTGGTTCTACAAACTACTGAACCATAACGTGTACTTTGTTTTGCGCATTTTGGTTTAGATTTTGTTGAATAAATACTGGCATGGTGTAATCTGTAAGCTTTTTGGGCTGCTTTTTTTTGTTGTTGTCGTAACACTGCAAGTGATCACTGGGAAAAATCAAGAGCAAACCTGAATAAAATCTGACATCTAAATTACTTTGATCTTACCTTTGCTTCTGCTAGTTAAGATACTTTTTACATACTGATGCTTGGTCAAGACCTGTTTGCATCATATTTAAAACACACTCCTAAAGGGGCACAAAATGGTTATGGCAAGCTTCGGGACTAGGGTCATTCCTTGCAAACACAGACACGCACATATGGATCCAATCTAGTGATGACTCAGCAAAAACTGTAAAATATTTTTTCACTGCATGCCAAGGTGTTTGTTTCCTGTTTTTTTTTTTAACCTGTCCTTCATTACTCAAACCGAAATAAGATGTTTTACAAGATCTCTGGTTCACTGTAATCTAAGCCAAGTTGTTTTACAGTCAGGAGGGAGATGATGGCCCAATGAGTCATGCACCGCTCAGATTTCTCAGTGGCAATGTGAGGTGGCCTGCACTGAATCATGTGTGCAGTGTGTGTGTGTGTGTGTGTCTGTGCATGTGCTAACAAGTGCACTGTTGCATGACTTTCAGTGTTTATAGACATAAATCTGTGACTTTCAGGTAGAAACAGCTGCAAAAAAAAAAAAGAAAAAGAAAATCACTTTTTATGGTCTTATATCATCCGTTGTGATGTTTAATGTGTGCCAAAAGCATGTTTGTGATGTTTTGCATTACCCTCCTTGATGTATGCACTTGCTCATATCAGGTTTAAAATAGTAGCCTTCAACTTTGGAGATTATTGACAAAGAGCTTTTCCAGCTGTACTTGAATAGGCTTTCCCCTAAACATACACAGTGAAATCTCTCTTGCAGTGAAGCTGCACTGGTTCTCCACCTAGTGCCTGACTGTTTAATGACACAGAGAACACATTCTGTCATGCAGCATGCCCACTGTGCTCGCTTTGAGGCTTTACCTGTCAATGATGCAATCAGAGGAAGAGCAAAATTAGGGCCAAAGGGTTTTGAGTTCATGGGATGGCTCTGGGGCCCTGCAGGAAACCTAAAGCATCCCAGCTTCATGTGTGGCCTGATTTAGGCTCCATCTCTTTTATTACATGTGATGGAAACCATACGGGAAACACACTCACAGTTGTCAGTAACTGAACAAAGAGTGAAAGGAGGCATAAAGACAATGAGAACAAGGCCAACGCTCAGTCACAAAAGGCTGAATTTGGAGAAAAAAATTAAATGTGAGAAAAAAACCAAGAGAGCGAGCGAGAGGAGGCAGAATGATTTAAAGATCTGAGAGGTGGAGAGACAGCAGTGATGGATGAACTTTAAAAGCCAGAAAACCCCTGTTAGATTCAACCACCATGAGCCAAGAACCTCTCACAGATCATGACACCAGCCAGATCATCCATGTAAAAACTGGAGGAGAGGAGAAAAGTGGTGCCTTTGTGGCAGGATAGCTCTCACTGAGCTTTCTTTAATATCACAAAAAACACTGAATGTGAGGCAACTAAGATTACATCATCCACCAGCTCTCAAAGGCTCCATCGGTCTGCTGCCTGACCATGGGGGAGTGAAAAAGGAACTTTTTTTGTCCACCTAAAGATCAAATTCATATGTCAGAACTTCCTGATATAAAGGCAGTATTTAAAAGAAAATAGACACGATGCACTTTGTTAATAGCTACTTGTATTTTTGCTGTAATGATGAGAGAAATACAGATAACATCAAGTCTACACTTTGGAGAGATATTTACTTATGGGAGGAAAACATTGTGATGTCAGAAATTGAGTCTCAAAGGAGTGTGACAAACGGGATGAAAAGCAGAACTTCATGAAGCTGACTGATTGATTTTTTTTGGTCATTTGGTAACAGCTGCAAACAATAAAATCTGCAATGATCATCTTTTAATGCTGTTATGGATAAGTGTTTACACCCACACACACACACACACACACACATGAGTATCAGTGCCAAACAACCTACTTTAATCTTTACCAGCTCCTGAAGGAAATATGTGACATGTCATGGTTCAGTTGCACCAGAGTGAAAAATAGGATGGCAACCTGCTTGTGACTGAGAAAAATCAACGGTTGCTCAGCGATTGCATTGAATTTTTTTCCATAGCTGGCGACCAATTGCAAATAGCTGCAGCGACCAGCAAGACAATTTCACAGGTGTGAGGCAACCTGTCGCCAAACAATCACTGTCTGACTCACACTGAGTGCAATCAGACAAATTGGGGAAAGCTTGCCAACATACTGCAATTAACTGGAGTCTGTCTGTGTCAATTAATGCAACCTGACTACGTAAGTAAGTAAGTACGACTACGTACTACAGTTTGGACTACAACGCATCTCTTTGCAAAAGGGGACCTGACTTAACTGGCTACCAACTGGTTGCGCTCTGGTTATATTCCTGTAAAAACTAAGTTGCTTACTGTAGCACCTATGTCCCTATTTGTGGCGGAATTTCTGAATTGCAGTTTCATATCTATGAAGTTCTGGCTGAACTCTGAATGGAAATAGTTAAGGTGAATTTTTAAAATAGACGTCAACAGTGTGTATGCGTGTGTGTGTCTGTGTGTGAGTGTGTGTGTGCATGGTCAGCAGGGCCTGGGTCCTGTGGGATACAGAAGAGCGGGAGTTACTCCTCCCTACTGCTCCCTGCTGCTCCCCACTGGTCATCACTGCCACCCCTGGGGTACGGGTGCCCATGGGGTACGGGTGCCCATGGGTCCCGGGGTGCATTGCCGGATATCTTGGCGGTGTGCTTGGCCCGCTCCATTCGCGGCGGTGGCCTGGGGGTGGCTACTTTGTCATGGGGGGCTCTGCCGGGTATCGGGCTGTTCTCGGGTGCCTGGGGCCTTGGGGGCCGCATGCTCGGCTTGCGCTGGGGGTGCCGGCCTCTGGGAGGTGGTGGTGGTGGGGGGGGGGGGGCTCGTTGCCTCTGGCTCTCTGGACCCTTGCCCTTTGGCTGGGGGGCTTCGTTCAGGGTCTCCCTCCTTCTTCCTGTGGGGTCTGTGCATGGTTGCCGTCAGGATGCGTGGCCTCAGGTCTTCTGAGCTCTTAATGGGCTGTGGATGGCCTGGATCCCCTGAACCCTTCCCTATTCGCCTCTGGTTTGCAGGGGGCATGGTTGCAGTTTCTTGCCCTCATTATTGAGTGCATTCCATGACAGAGACACATACACACATTACCACAACTCAATCAGCTCATATCTCAAATGAATTATTCCCATTTAAAATAAATGAAATAGAATTAATCCATTCCAGGCTCGAAAAAAATCCCCAAAGTATTGTAAATTCGGGAAAAAATACATGTTTTTAATACAGAAACACACACATATGTACATTACTAATAAAAGAAAACTATCTGAAATAGAAATATATGTCTTATTTAGTACTGTAGTCTTACCTTGGAGACAGGTGAGTGCAGCTAACAGAGGCGAGCGGCAGAGGAGGAGGAAGGGATGCAGGCACTGCAGACTAAAACTGCATTTTAACAATAAATTTAAACTAAACTAGCACTTTCTGTATTAAAAATGAAATAACAAAAACGTAATTGTAAAAAAAAAAATAGATTTTTTAACTTTAACATAAACATAACATTATTTTTCATTTAATCGTCACTTGTTTTTGCCTTTTTGGTTTCACTTTTGGCATTTTCACTTGCACGCCTTTTGAATAAAAACCTATTGCCTGCGATCCGAGCACCCGCCGGCTCGTGTCTCGGAATTCAGCTCAGATCTATAACAGAAAATTGACTTGAGTCGCAGCTCGTATCTCAAAAAACTCGTATGCCGAGCAGCTCGTATCTCGAGGTAACACTGTATTCTGTCTTCCTTCATTAAAATGAAACTAACATAAAATTAGAGACTGTTCATTTCTTTGTAAGTGAGCGACAACTCATTGTGTCCAGGGTGGCCCAGGGCGTGAGCCGGCCACTATGTTTATGCCGCGTGGTGGTGCAGATGGTTTGAGTCCCGACCTGTCACTGTTTGCCGTGTAGCTTCCCCGGCTCTCCTCCCGGTTTCTTGTCTCTCTCTACTGCGAACCTTTGAATAAGGCCAAGAAAAATATAATCATTATTTAAATAAATACTGTCCAGGACTGTATTTATTTTAAAAAATTATGTCACCCATTGATTTTGGGACTTCACAATTTGAAGCTTTAGCATTAGCAGTTTGGTTCTTTTCTTTCTTTCTTTCTTTTTTTTTTTTGGGGGGG
>VUQJ01020075.1:20433-31377 GCA_015108635.1 Andinoacara biseriatus | reverse complement strand
AGCAAGTTTGCACGTAAACTGCGCAAGCTGTCAAACACATGCCTTGGAAACTAATTGCAAACAATGGATGCCAGCTGGGCAGTAGGTGCAGGCAGTACAAATGGGTCCAGGTTGATTCTTTTAAAACCAACTTGGAAGAGTGAGAACAAGACAAAATATAGACGAATGAAAGAGGCAAAGTACAGAAGATGGACTACATAGGTAGAAGAGAGGTAAGGGTCACCAAAAAGGGAGGGAAGGGGCCTACACTGTGGCAGCAGGAAGCCACCTCTACGACCTCAACAGCCAGTGGTACAAACCATCAGCGAGCTTACTGTTCTGCCAACTACTGTACTTCACAGAGCCAAGAAAATGCCAGAAATCAACACTGAATGTGTTTGTGTTGGGGGAATATCCATGGAACCCCACTTTCTTTCCCGATCAGCAGTTTTCTTTCTCTCGTCTCTCTCTTTCACGTTCCCTCTCTCTACCTTTTTCCTCTCTCCTGCTCACCATCCCACCAGTCTTTATTTTCTTTCTGTAAATACTGTACTGTATATGCACTCCCCGCGTGTAAGAGGACAATTACTGTAACAGAGTTTCTACTGTGTGGTGTGCATGGAAAAGCTAACTTCTAAAGGCCAATTTTCTCCATGGAGTTATGAAAATAGTTTTGATAGAACGAATGGGCTTTCCCCAGTATGCGGGGGCCTAGTGACTCTGGGGTTCCACTGCCATCCCAGTCCCAGCCCTCTGATTCGATATCCCAATTGTATTGTTCTAGTTACCCTTAGCGTTATCTATTTACCACTTTGCTGTACACAACCAACAATTACATGCTTGATAGCTTTGCTTCTTTTAGAGGAGTAGGTGGACATCTGTCAAAGTATTTGGTGAAGGTCCACTAACTGCTTAGATACCAAATAAGTGCAAAAATAGATGTATCGTTGCATCATTTAAAGTGCATCACGTCATGCTGAGGAATAGTAGGCACAGTATAGTTTTAGCTGCCATCGAAAAAAAAAAAGTGCGGTTCATCCCGCCGATCTGGCTTGAGATGGTAAAGAGTAAAAAAAATACCTCTCAGGTCAGCCAAAGTACAATACACGGGTGCTTCGAGTATACGCGCTGAGTTGTTGTGCGTATCTTGACTGTTTACTCTGGTCTTTGTGTTTCACCACATGCACATTTTTAGTTTTGCAACTGAGGTGCTCCACAATGTTCTCGCGTTCATGTTAGACAATCACAAACATCTTCAGATGACCTCTCGCGGTTGTAGATGACACACAAAAAGAAGTGAAGAGAGTCAGTTACAGAAATTCAGCATCTGAGGAAAGACAACGAAAAAGAACACTCTGTGGCTGATCTCTCATCCCGCCCCTCAGCAAATGGGTTGTTGATTGTGCCCAGACATTGTTGATGGTGCTCCCCTGTACCAACAAAGCCTAGTGTGGAGGGGAGCAGGGGCCCTCTAGGTCTTGTTATTGTAACAGGAGTATGTTTTGGCTGGGATTCCTATTCTCAGCACGAAAAACAACAATAACAACATCAGCACACAAGCTGGACCCAAGTCCGAGGCAGGCCCGGGGAGAACTGATGTGCCGTTAATGTTGTGCTTCGCTGATACCATCCAACACATAATGCAGTTCTGGAGTGACTGGAACTGCTGTTGGCGCCTCAGATGTACAGTAAGTGAAACATCCTGGCAAGTTCTGCTCAAACGTGGTGCAGTTTAGAATGCATACGTGCTCAGGCCTTTGTGCTAGCCCACCCCCCTTTTCTCTTTCCTGCACACACACACACACACACACACACTGGTATAGAGAGAGATTCCAGGGTCTCCTGAAGACAAACAGAAGAGAAGGAATCCATATCCAAATAGTAGAGAGTTTACACAGAGACCACACAACAACATCACAGTGGTTTAATCTATTTGTAATTAAAAAGTTTGCTCTGTGATGTCCTCACCCAGACAACAACATATTCATCTTGCCTTGGCCTTGTTATGATCGTGGCCTGTTTTTTTTTTGTTGTTTTTTTCCTCCTTTCCCCTTCTGTTCTCAGTTGTTGTTCCTGTAACATAATATTTGTTTATGCCTGTGTGTATCTGTGAAAGATCTCTCTGTTGTGTTGGTGACATCTTGAGAAGGCAACCCATGACCCACTAAATGAGTCACAAAAGAGGGACTTTATTGTGTTTATTTTCTTCACCCGCTGCCCATCAGTCTCCAAGCCTTCAAAGCATCTACCATATACCACGAAATAGGCTAAATTATATTAGGAGCTGGATTGTATTTCAATAAATATATATCCACTGTACACATCTCATCCCCACTTAATGCAGTGCAGTGCGTGAAATCAGATTCTTACAGTTAGTACATTTGGAGTAAAATGTTCTCATTCCTTTTTTTTTTTTTGGATGACTTTCTTCTACTTTATGGTAAGTCCAAAGGCAAAAAGAAGAGATGGGGAGAATGGAGGGAAAAAAACGAAAGATGAAGAGATAGATTGAGAGATTTAAAGGGCAGAGGAGGGCTCAGGTGACTCAGCTTTCCCCCTGGAAGCAGAATGAGGGGAGCTGTGGGTTTGAACCCCCCAAAGTTTTACTAGAACACAGACTTTTTAACAGGAGGGAAAAACAATGTTATAACTGCTTCCTGCACCACTGAGTGTTCCCCACCAGTAAACATAACAGGGATTGGGTCATAATGTTATGGTCTGGCATCAGGTGAATACAACGTTTTTTGTTGTGTTTTTTTCTTTCTCTCCAGCCACCCACCAACCACCCCTCCTCTTCTTCTGCTCTTTTCCATGTGGAGGAATAGGCTCCAGTGTTAAAGAAATATCAGTCATCAGCCTTGTTATTGCGCACTCACTTTCTCCATCTGCAACGCTGGCAGTCAAACACACTCTTTGTGTGAGTGGACACGGTGGCTGCTATCCCTCTCTCCTTCTCCCTTTCACTCTCTCTTTCTCTTTTACTGTTAAATGCTACTTATTATTTCCCAATAAGGCAGGCTGGGGGAAACTCTGATGTAAAGGAACGTACTTACCTACTTACTGTCAGCTGCATGTGCGCTTTAGCTGTGAGTGTGTGTGTGTGTGTGTGTGTGTGTGTGTGTGTGTGTGTGTGTGTGTGTGTGTGCGTGCGTGTGCATGTCTATGAGTAGATGTGTTTGCTATCTGTCATTATTGCAAGGCAATGTATGTTTTCATAGGGGCAGGTGTGTGTGTGTGTGTGTGTATGTGTGCACACATGCGTATGCTATGTACAATGTGTGTGTGTGTGTGTGTGTGTGTGCCAGTTTTATGATACAAAGAGCTCTGTCAGGTTCAGCAGTATGAATCAGGTTGCAGGGCAGCTGTGTGTGTGACAGTAGCAGTAAAAACAAACAGAAGTTCTCCACTCTGGAAAAATGTAATGCTATGAAAATGGCAACTATGGCAATGATGGGAAATGATCCATGTTGATTTTCCAAACTGTGTTGTATTTGGAACGAGACATGGGGGTAAAATAACATGAATACAGTATATCTGTTATGGGATACTTATAGGCAAGATTTATACAATAAGTGCATGAGTTTGGAATATGTGAGCCTTGCATTATATCAGGGGTAGGCAATTAATTTTCCCAAGGGGCCACATGAGAAAATGGGACTGTTGTGGAGGGCCGCACCAATAAGCTTAACTTATTTCTACTTAATCTAATTTAAAAAAAAAAAAATCTCTTTATAAACTGCTGATGGTAAGAGTAGATACAATAATTATCCAGGCAAGCAGTTACCTCTGTGAGCAAATCACTCCCTGTCACAGTCCCTTTCATTCAGCACATTGCTGCCAGATTTTCTGTAATCTCAAACTCTTTCTTTATCCTACGTGCAAAGATGAGTAACTCGACTGTGTCGAGAACATCACAGGTCTCTTCCAGAGCCAATGAGAAAAAAAGCCAAAATTGTCCACTTTGTTTTTCAACCAGATTTCCTGTAATGTCCTCGATCCATCTTGTTTCGGTTCACTGGGAGAGTGATGCATTCTCAAATGGTTCTTTTTTTAAGGGCACTTTAGCGTGGTGGGAAATCACGAAGCTGGTCTTGACTGCTCCATCCCTGGATGTGCAAAGCTTGGTTAAAAAAGCCCTTGTTGCTTTCGCGGCTTGGACTGGAATGGACCTGCAGGTTCAGGTTCCATTCCAGCCTTGCATCAGTCGAGTTCTTGCATTTCTCTGGGTTTAATCTCGTAATGGCGATTCAAACTTTAATCTGCTCTCCACTAACTAAGCACACGACTTTCCGTCTAACTTCAGTAAACAAATACTTAGAAGTCCATGGCTAGGTCTTCGTTCTGCGTGAATCTTTTGGTACTGGAAAACTTACATCCCTCTTAAATATCTGTTCCAATGCATTTAGAGTGACGCTACATTCCTTGCAACTTATAAACAAATAGCAGTCACTTTTAAAATAAAAGCAACAAGATTGTGTTGTGATTTCCTACAAAATTGTAAACATCAGGGAGCCATTCTCTGATGGAGAGCTAAAATGGGACAAACTGCATGATGCATACTCATTTATGTTTGTATCCTAATTTCCTAAGGGACATCCAAGCAGCATCAGAAAGGGGACGAAAGGTTATTTAAGTGAGTTTAAACATTACATACAGTACCAGTCAATGGGGGGTGACTTGTGACTGGTACTGTAGCTGTTTGTGGATTTTCCCACAAAACCATCTCAAGGGTGTACAGAGAATGGCATGAAAAAACAAACAAAACAAAAAACAAAGCAAAACAAAAATATCTAGTGCGTGTCAGTTCTCTGGGCATAAATGTCTTGTTGATACCAGAGGTCAGAAGAGAATCACCAGACTGCTTTTAGCTGATAGGAAGGCAACAGTGACTCAAATAACTACTGATTACAACAAAGGCATGCAGACGAGTATCTCTGAAGCACATACCAAACCTTGAAGCAGAGGGGCTACTCATACCATACCATACCATACCATACCATACCATACCATACCATACCATACCATACCATACCATACCATACCATACCGTACCGTACTGTACCTTACATACCACTTTATTTATAAAGCACTTTAAAAACAACAGGGCTGACCAGAGTCCTGTACAATAACACCAAACATAAAAGACAAACACAGGCCAGAGGGTAAAAGATATAAAAACACAAAAGAGCTGCTGCAGAAGTTAAACAATAAAGCAATACAAGCAAACAAACAAACAAACAAAAAACAGCTAAGAACAGGAAACTGAAGCTACAATTCACACATGCTCACCAAAATTGGACAATGAAAGATTTGAAAAATGTTGCCTAATTTGATGAGTGTCAATTTCTGTTGCGGCATTCAGATGATAGCATCAGAATTTGGCATAAATGACATGAAAGCATGGATCCATCCTGCCTCCCATCAATGATTCAGTCTGGTGGTGGTGTAATGTTGGAGATATTCTCTTGACACATTTTTGATGGCTTAGTACCAACTGAGTATTGTTTAAATGCCACAGCCTACCCGAGTATTGCTGTTGACTGTGTGTCCCTTTCACAGTGTACCCATCTTCTGATGGCTTTTTCCAGCAGGATGATATGCCATTCCTCAAAGCTCATAATGTTTCAAACTGGTTTCTGGAACATGATAATGAATTCACGGCACTCAAATGGCCTCCACAGTCACCAGATCTCAATCCGGTGGAGCACCTTTGGGATGTGGTGGAATAGGAGATCTGCATCATGGATGTGCAGCTGACAAATCTGCAACAACTGTGTGATACAATCATGTCAATATGGACCAAAATCTCTGATGAATGAATCGATGCCATGAACAATTACAGTGATTCTTTATGCATACATGCTAGCTCACTTGTGCATTGATTAAAAATAGCTTTTTATTAAGTGCGGTAGATTTAGAGTTTTATTGTTTTTTGCTTTATTTTCCTGCACTCATAGCTTAAGGTTTCTGTGCAGTTCATGGGCTCTGTATCTTCTGCCTTTCAGTTTTAAAACCTCTATCTATGCATCCACTGGAGTAGACATTAAACATTGCAGAACACTGTGCTGGACCATTAGCCTGTAGATATATGACTTGTTTTGCAGGCGAGTGACAGGATGTAGTATCCTGATTAATCATAGATAAACAGCTAAGTAAATGAATGGATAGAGTGTGTAAATTTCCTGTCTACCATATGCAACAGATCACCCGCACACCGCCTCATGTAATGGGGATTAGGGATTGGAGTATGCCATGGAGCTGGCTGGGGGTTGTTTGTGTGCATCTGTTTTTGTGTCAGATGCATGTGTGCACATGTGTGTGCACAGTGGAGTAGGAAACAGGACTCGGCCCAGGGGGTCGTTTTCCTTCGGTCAGACAGACAGTCAGCATAGGATCCACGTTATCTCATGTCTGGAGTTTCCAGATGAGAGCTGAGCAGGCAGCAAACACATTTGGCTGGCCTTAGTCATACTGTGTGTGTACTGTGTAGTTCTATCTTTGTGGGGGCCCATGTGAGTTTTAGATATGTGTGGAAAGTGGGGACATTTCAAAGGAGAGTTTGAGGTTTAACACTTTGTTTTCGGTTTGAGGTTAGAGGGTCAGATGAATGCAGTGGATCAATCAGATTCTATCAAAGAGAGAAATGTCAGTGTGTGTGTGTGTGTGTGTGTGTGTGCGCGCTTTTTTCAATTACTAAAATACCCAGCATATCCCTTGCCTTAAACACGCTGACCTCATCCACGGAGGGGTCTAATAAATTCACTGCAGGTGACGAGTGGAGAACTGGCTTTAAAACAGCAACACTTGAAAACAACTTTGCCATTTGGTTTCACTGCATAGGTATGCTGTTAAGACCGGTGGATTAACTGGAAGATTTTCTATATCAAGGATAATCGCCCTCTCAGGGACCTTGTATAGTTCAAATCTTAATAATACTTTAAACCAAAACAGCCTCTGAAGTTTAGTACATTCAAATGTTATCTGGTTTGAGTTATATCAGTAAAAAAAATCCTCTGAAGTTGACAAAAGCCCGAGGTGTGAACATTGAGTTTTAGTAACAGCAGTTTCTTGTCTTGATAGAAGAGTACAACCTTCCCACAGCCTCCTCAGAAAGTGATCTCATTTCTGTCTCTTTTATTCAGAGGAGATTGTCTTATCACTAGTTATGAGGCCTTCTTGGACTACTATTGCAAGGGCACACAGAGACCTTAAGCAACACTCAAAACTGCCTAAACACTTGTATTTTTTTTTTCTTTTTTAAAAGTCTCCTCGGTGTATTCGCGAATGCTGGGAGACAGGTGAGACAAATAAGCTGGCAGCTCAACATCGCTCACTTTATTCCTGAAAAATGCATCTGAATACCAAACATAGTGCGTCAAGTAGGGAATATATATATATATATATATATAAATATTTAAGGAAACAGACTATTGTCAGGGTCTGAGGTTTTTCTCTTTCTTTCTTTCTATCTTTCTTCCTTTCTTTCTTCCTTTCTTTCTTTCCTTGTATTCTCAGGTGTAGCGGTGGCCCATCTGTGCCTTTGCCCACAGGTGGCGCTATCCTTTCCTGGGCTCGGCAGCCACGCACCTGCGTACTCTTCGCCAGATCATCCTATCCATAATGGTGGTAAATAGGCTCGCCCAGTTTAGTCTTTGTGCTCACATTTTCCAGCATGTAATCATCTCCCCTTGCCTGTTTCCCAGTTACCTGCCTGAAGTCTGTTGCCAGTTCCTCTGAGCTCTTTCCCATGTTCCTGGAAGGGGTTCAGGAACACATCCTCATAAGTAAGGCTCAGTTTACCTGACAGAACCATTCCCAGTTCCACAGTCCACCTGCCCACCATCTTTAAGTTCTTTAAGCAAACTTTTTAAAGCTCAAGCAACCAACATTAAGTTTGGTTGAAGAACCAGCAATGTTGTTCTCTCATGCCTTATGTCAGGATATTGAATTAATTGCTACTCATCCTAGCACTGATTTGATTCAGTAGCTACAAATGGAATACTGAAATTAAATAATCATGCTAAAACACTGGCTACTGTAGCAAAAGTAATGACAGTTACAGGTTTGCTCCTCCGGGGCTCTTGCACCACAGCACCAGGTTGTATTCTGTTTGTTCACTGTTGTGAAGTTTGGGTAGGGCTAGGTTTGGGCGAGTGGTAGTGATGGTTAGTGGTACTAATGTGTTCTGAATCTGCTGATTTACTTTATCTGTTGCCTCCATTTAGATTGCAATTGGACATCAATCAATTTGGTGCTTGAAGGTGCACAATGATGCACAATAATAACTCAAATATCTTAAATCTATGTAAGAAATACAAAGTAGAGACAGGAAGTGTGTGTGTGTGTGTGTGTGTGTGTGTGCGTGTGTGCATGTACATAAGACAGAGTATGTGTGTGTTCTGGGAAGCCCTGACAGAGAAGAGCTGAGTATTTAGGAAGTTGCCATTAAGACACAAAGCAGAGACATCCGATGTAGGCTACTGACCTTACATGGATTTGTGTTTGGCAGATTTTTCCAAAATGTGCATACACACAAACATGTACGCAGATCTCTGACAGGTTTTATAGTGGAGCTGGGGGACTCGCAGGGGTTTTAGTGTTTGGTGTTAGACCTTGGTTGCTCGCTTTCCTCATCTTCACTTAATTGTGCTGTGCGCTACCACTCTGTGGCTTCCATTTATCAAGTTGAATACTAACAAATTATACAGAGAGAGCATTTTTAATCTACACAGCGAAGCACATTTCAGTTGCAAGGCTGCAATAAATCGAGAAGTTGACAAAAATCTTTGGTAGATGTTTTACACAGATGATAATCCTTATTGATGTATCCCTTTAGGTGAGCAGCAGGATTATTAGCACATGCTTTTGTACATTTGTATGAGAGTGAATGTCTTTGTGTGATATAGAGCAAATGGTTAGTTTATCTGTCATTTTGCATCTAGATCATAAAGATTTTTACAAATTCCTGAGTTTGGCTCTGTTCGCCCTGCGAACGCCACGTGTCAGTGGTGCCTTTAATATACCTGCATCCTGTTGGCTCTCTGGCTCTTCATGATTCATATGTACAGTATGTGTTCACTTGCATTTTTGGAATTGCCTTTTATAAGGTATCACAAGGTATGCACTGCCAGTTTGCTTCTGGTTTACTGATTCAGGATGTTACCTGATGATGTTACACAGGTCAAAAGGTGAGCAGGATGAGTTTCCTTGCTTCACTGTGTTTTTGCCTGTGGCACGCCAATGCAGTTGTCTCTTTTGTAATAAATGAGGAAGCATGGGGCTTTTTTTTCTCGGTTTGTCAGTCTGAAAGAGTTCTTTCTGCATGCACTTTATTAAAGAGGATTTCCGCTTTGCTGACATCTCTTTGGTTTAATGTAGCCCAGGGGTTAGAGGCCCACCTTGAACCCAGCTGTGTCCGCTCTCTCCCTTTCTCTCTCCCTGGGCATGCTCTGCAGGATGCCAGCCCTGACACAAACCTGCCTGTTATTTGGAATATACTTTTATCACCCGCTGGGTCAGTGAGGTTTAACTATGAGGCAGGAAGTGTTTTTGTCCACTGCTTTATTACAAGCTTGATGTGTTTTTCAGATATGTCTTTTTAGATTTTTGTTTTTAATAATTTATATACATATATTTTTTTTTTTATTGGGGGGGGGGTCATTTACTAGTACTACTACTACTATTTACTAGTTCAAGGCTTCAGGCTGTCACATATGGAGTGAAAGCCATAAAACAAAACACCCCTGCCAAGTATGTGGCATTTATTTTTGTGACTTTTTGACATGTCACCGTGTTTCCTGTTGGAAACAGTGCCATAGGGTCAATGGAAAATCACAGGCATGAAAGTTGCTGAGTTAAGATTGTTACTCTTAGGTATTAGTTGTCCTCTTTCTCGCTGCAACCTGCTCATATTTCCCCAGCCTTGACATATTCTCCTTCCTGAGTCCCTAACACTTAAAACGAGTCCTTAAACGTGTTTTCAGTACTAGTGTCACACCTTGCCTTCAAGCAAAAACTGAAACCTCATCCTTCTCTCAGTAATGCAGAATACCAGCAGCACTCCAGTTTTTGTTTTTGACCTGGATATTGCCTATCTATGGTCATTTGACAGATTATCTAATAAGATTTTAGATTAAAATGAATACAATTTTAACAGGTGAAGTATTAAGAGAAGATACAGTGTACTGTGTGTACACAGATCACTGACAACACTAATAGGTCAAGTCAGTATCGCCCATCTCTGAACCCTGAGTTTTGGTATTCATGTACATATTACTGAAACAGACCAAACAGCCCTCGCCTCCCAGCACCATCATCACCATGACAATAGCACTCCCTGATGATCTGGTCTTCCCCACAAAAGCTGCTCAGGAACACCTTGAGGATCATGACACAGAGTCCAAGGTGTTACTGGCCTCCACATTCCCCATATCTCAGATTTCGATGAATCCTTGACTGGATGTGCTGGAATACGTCCACCGAGGTCCCCACCATTTCAAATCACAGGAGTCAAATGATCTAGTGCCAGAGCCACTGCACGACCCAAGGGATCTGTGTCCGACAGATTAGTGCTGGTTTGGCAGCAGGAGGCAGACCTACACAATGTTAGCCAGGTGGTCTCAAAGGTGTGGCTGAACAGTGATATACGGATTTGAGAACACACCGGCGGGGGTTGATTTGCTTTTAAATTATAACATTTTCCCAACAGCACTCATGTAGAATTCTTACAGCTCATTTTAAAATACAATCTAAAATATAAATGCTAAATATAAGCTAAATATAAGCTGTATAACATTCCCCGACAAGTCCCTTCATGATAATTTTGAATGTTGTCCTAAACTGATTGGCGCGTGGAACGTGACCATAGTCAGAATTTTTAATATATTTAGTTATAATTATTTGCATTCATGTTTTTTTGTATCAAATGGTTTTTTTCACATAAAATGTTATTTTGAGCCATACAAA
>VUQJ01020071.1:4442-17697 GCA_015108635.1 Andinoacara biseriatus | reverse complement strand
GCTTCATCCTTGGTCAGGAACCTCTCAGTCCATGAGGATGTGAAACTTGCTCGGTGATGTGAAACTTGTTGATAGTGATGCTGGGGTTCCAGCAGTTTCCAGTTCATGGGAGGCGCAAAATGAAAAACAACTCTTCCAACATTCTTCTCAGAATCAGACGTCTTGGCGTAAGCTTCCGCTGCCCTTTCATATTCAAATGAGGAGGACACTGGAGTGTACAGTATCTGGGCAGCTGTGGAAAGGAGAACTAAAGGAGATTTAAAGGAGTGATCACCGTCTCTGCTTGCTCTCATACTGCATTCCGGTTCTAGGTTTTATTTCATTAAGTGTGCATCAATAGTTTATTGAACATTTCTGAGGAAACATCATCTTAACATCTTGCATTTTTGAAGTGTTTGTGCAGTGACTACCTCCTGGAAAATATCAAATGTGTTACGCTGCTGTAAGGTGTAATTAAAGGCAGGGATAAACACTAAAA
This sequence comes from Andinoacara biseriatus, assembly GCA_015108635.1. NCBI lineage: Eukaryota > Metazoa > Chordata > Actinopteri > Cichliformes > Cichlidae > Andinoacara > Andinoacara biseriatus. Next base: position 17,219 of record VUQJ01020071.1, on the reverse strand, counting down.
GTTGTTCTTGATTATTGAAGCTACAGCTAGCAGAGACTTCACAACAATGCAGGGGCGAAACAGCTAGTCTGCCTCTGACCAGAAATAACAAATCACCACACAGTCAATCAATAAACAACAAGTAGATTTCCCAAATGGAAAACTAATAATTGCTTGCCAAACTGTAACGAGAAAGACATTATTTACTCTAAAGACTGTATTTGAATAGCAGATTTCAAAACCAAATACAAAACATTTGCACAGCAACAAATGTGGATTTGTTCATTTTAAATTGAGTGCGGCCGCACTGGTTTAAATGAACTTGCAGCTATGATTGTCACAGTCACGGTCTAGGACGGAACATTTTCTGTTTTGGACTTTCAAATTCTTTTTTAATTTTTTTTTTTTTTAAGTTTTATGCCTCTGTTTGATTCTGTTATTGTGGCATTTGCAGTTCATCTTCTTAGTGTGTTTCAGTTCACCTGTTCTCCCCACCTGTTTCCACTCGCCCCTGCACCCCCACCCCTTTTCTGTGTGTTCCATAGCTATGTGTATTCCCATGTGGTTTCCTAGTTTCCTCCCAGTCTCCTCAGTTGGAGTATGTCTGGCACCTGTCCAGTCCAGTGTAGCTGCAGTATATCTACCCCGTGTGATTCTGCAGTAAAGCTACATCTAAGTTCCAGTCCTGTCCTGCGAGTCCTTCATTTGGATCCACTTCCTGCCTGCCACCCAGCACATTTTCTTTCACAGTCTGTTCCCATTTATTATTTTTACACACGGGACAGAAGCATGTTCTAAGTACAAGGTGGCATCTGGAAGACGATTTTTCACAGCAGACATTTTGACGTGTGACTGCAGGGAAAGCACAGGTGTATTGATGCTGCACAAAAGCAGGACCTCCCTTAAGTAGGAGTTCCTGCCTAAGTGCATTATTATGGCCATTATTAATGTGCCTGGGCTTTTCCCACTGTGACAAGTCAGAATGTCTGCTGCGAAAAAAGGTCCATCTGGAAAAGGTCAAGGCAGGGCTGAGACACGCCTCTCGGGGACAGTTGCTGTTTAGTGCTTTGTGACTTTTGGAGTTATTAAAGTAGCCGCAGTTTTGGGAAAGTAAGCTAAAATGCAATCCCCAGCCAGTTTCATCACTTTTTTAAATAACCTTTTATAAACTTTTTTTCCTTAGCTCTTTGGCACTTGCAGCCATTTCGACCTGCTTTACTGTTCTGTGTATATTTGCCGTGTGCATGTTGCAAATATGATTATGCTGTTTCTTTATTTACATGGGATTTCTTGCATTGCCGTTTGTTAAACTCACAGCGGGTTACCAGCAATGTCCACTTTTTATTCTCTGCCTTTTCTTAAAGATGTCTCAATGCTCAATATTGTTTAGGGGACATAAAGTAACAGTATTTATTCTTCTATATGAACAGACAGCAGCAGAATGTATAGGAGACATAAAACTTTATCAAGCCTCTTTTTTTGTTAATTAATTCTTGCTACGAGGCCAGTCTGTGTTGCCAGAATTAACTTGGTGTCAGATGAGAGTTGTGACATGTAATTAGTAATTTCTGACAATGGCTGTAACAGCTGTGTCAGTACAGGAAGCCCTAACAACTCAAATTAGATCAATTAAGGCAAATCAAAGTGGGAGAGTGTAGCAGGTTGGCGTGACAGTTACATTCCACCCTGCATATTTGTTCACTCCGATGTGTTCCAAGCACCAAGCCCTGGGAGCAGCGCCTGTTATCACACATGGAAACACATTCATACACACACCATGCCTCATTTCAGTGCCACTTAGTTCTAGGGGGGAATGGAAGAAAATCAGTATTTATTAAGTTGTTACTAAGGTCTTGCGGCTCAGAAAACAGCGATCTATTATTATACTGTCACCCTGTGAAATGACTTATATGTCGCTTAAATCAATTGAAAAACTAGCTTTCTATATTGGCAATTTCTTTTTAGTTTCTCTCCTAAAAAATAATTGGTAGTGACAGAAGATTAAAAGTCTGTCTGAAGAATCTATGAAAGAAGATCCAAAGATGCTTCACAGGATTCACTGTTGTTGCTTTCATCTCATTTGTAAAGATCAAAAAAACTGATCACACACAGAGGTCAGCTTGTGTCCCACGAGGACCTGCACAAACAAACGCAGCACTTTCTATGATACAGCCCATAACTGAGTCATGGATTAATCCAAAGCAGCAACCAAGATCTCATGGGAATTGATTAGCCGAGTGTTGAATCATTTATCAAACACCGTCTTACGCTTGCTCTTAGTGTACCGAGGTGCACATCTGACACTTTTCAGGCAGAAAGAACGTCTTTAATCATGGGTAAACATCTTAATGATTTACCGCATAGGATGTGCTTTTTGGCACAAGGCCACGTGCTGCTTAGGGACATCATCCGTGACAGGGCTTATGGAGAGAAAGCTGTGAAAAGCTGGCAAAAGCACTATGCATGAAAATCTGGCCAACTAAAACATTTCACTCTTATGTAGACTTAAGACTTAGAATACCTTTACTAAACTTCATGCCAGCGTACTGATTGTTCCGACAGCTGTAACTTTTCACTTTCAGGCTCTAAAGAGTGAAGCTTACAAAATAAAGAGAGTGGATAGAGTTTTTTTTTTTTAATTTGATTTATTTATTAGTAAAACCAAGACCAAATAATACAAAAAAAAGGAGGTGTTTAAATTGGAGATGACTGGGTGACATTTATTGTTGAAATATTGTGGTATGAGTGTCACTGTGGTCAAGAGTAGTAAAGTTTAGTAGTTTACCTAAGATGAAAAGGAATTGTTGCAGTCACTGAGATTTCCAGTGTGTCAGTGAACATAAAAGTCATAATTTTTCCTGCAGTAGCCTGATAGTTAAGTAGTGAAGTACTCATTACCCAACATCATGCACCTTCCGGATCATTTATTGATTCATCATGCACCTCATGCCCCCCTCTGGACACACATGCATCCTGCATGTAGGCAAACATGCATGGGGTCATTCAGATGTGTTTAAATGCTTGTCTTTTACACTTGCATGCAGTAGGCCTACATTTAATTTTTTCCTGGTCCAGTTCAAGATGAATAAGAAGTAAGTAAGTGATAAAAGTCAGGGCTGAGTTTTGAAAGGTGGTAACGATCAGGCTATGAGTGAGAGATGAGATGATGAAAATAAATGCTAAGGCTGGTTTGTGCCATTGCGGAGCTGAGCGTGCTCAGACTATATATATATCAAAGCATACCTTATTCTCCTGTCTTAATATATTCAGCAGCTGAGATAGATATCAGATGCAGCTTAATTCTTTCCATTAATATATTTTTGCACTTGGGCATTTTTGGCCAGTATGACCTACGTAAGTGCAAGCATTCACTGACTGCTGACTTTATTTTCCAGCTTCAGGGACAAACAACTTTTAAATGCTGGCACAGCACTTTCTTAAATATTTCTGCAGCTGATTACTGAGAACCTACACGCCCACACTCAGTCTCAATCTTCATCTCCTCACCAGCCCTCTCACCTCCTGCATCAATCTGTAGCTCGCTTAATAATTCATGAGGACATGCAGCATGCCGGCTCTAAAACTGCTAGACACCTTTGATCCTCCTGAAAACTTTTACATCAAGGTCCTACGAACACTGATCCAAGAAAACATGTTTTTCGATGATTCCCGTTTGAGGGCTCTCGCCTTTTCCTGTATATCCTCGGTATGTTCTTTGTAGAGTGCTTCGAAGTTGCCCCCAGAAGCTCCAATAAAAACTTTAATATATTCGTACTGCTTTTTTTTCTTCTGTCATTTCCCTTATCTACTTCACCCACCCAGCTTTTAATCCTTTAGCCTACTTTTCAATCATTTGTCTTCTTGTCTATATCTTCTTTCCATTTGATTCATTTTCTCTGCAGAATGGTCAGTCTTTTCCCACTGTCCCCCCCCATGCCTAATTCCTCTCACACCTTCTCAATCACTTCCATTACAGCTTGACAGTCCAATCAGACAGCAGGGTCATGAGGGCGGATGGGCTGTCTATAAGGAATGAGGATCTCTCTCTCGTTCTCTCCCTTCGCTCTTGCCGCCTACCTTTTTTGTCAGGACTGAATGTATCCAGTCACAGAGGCTCTCAAATCAACCCAAAAGATGTTCCACAGACAGCCAGCTCTGCTCTTCAGTCAAAGGTTGCCACTTTCCCCCCCAACTGAAAATCTGTGAAGGATTGGTTCCTTTATCTCCAGTTAGCTTTTGATTCATCACTATAAATCGAGCGACGGAGCAGCTTTTGGTATTGTATGGAGGCTGCAGCCTGGAAGTCTGTAGCTGCAATTGCCAGCTGGCAGTTCAAGCCAGGATGACTCAGTAACTGAGAATGACTGTGGAGTATCCTCTTGACTTGTCATTGTGCTCCATACTGCTACTCAGGACATGCATTACTGGAAAAATACATAGAGATATGTCAAATGTGAAATGTGATTTACTCTAAGAGGGTGGAATTTCCTGCAGAATGAGGCACAGCCTGCAGGCCATAACTCTGTCAGCAGGAGGTTGGAGATGTAGAAAATATCAACATATGCATGGTGCATATGCATTTTTAGCTTGAGCCTAAATTTCTGAGAAGCCCATAAACGGACTTTAAAAGAAATGATGGCACAGCGTAACATGTATGACGTTAAAGCTGGTGACTCAGAGTCAACTTGGCAAACTTGGCTGTAACAAAAGGACCCAACACCTGCAAGCCCTCTAACTAACTTGTCATGTTTCATTTCTCCAATTCGAGAAATTGCAACGATGCTGGGTGGGTATCCCTTGCTTCTATAAACAAAATTAAAAAGAGACATAAGTTATAAATAGTGAAACAGGAATTAACAACACGATGCAATAGTAGAGTGCAACATTGACAGGGCGCAATGTCAGGTTTCACTGATTCACGGGTCTAACAGCTTGGAGGAAGAAGCTGTTCAGCATCCCTGTGGTGTGTGAGTGGGAAGTCCTGTAACATCTGCCAGAGGGGAGCAGTTCAAAGTTCTTGAACAGTGTGAGAGGGGTCTCCAATAATCTCAGAGGCCCTACTCAGACATTTAGACAAGTAGATGTCCTCAACAGCAGACAGCTGGGTGCCGACGAACAGCACAACATGCTGGAAAGCCCTCTGGTCCTGTTTAGTGCAGCTGCCGTACCATGCAGCAATGTTGAGAGCAAGAACACTCTCTACAACGCTTCGGTAGGAGTAGAAGAGGAGATCTTGTGAAAGTCTAGCTCTCCACAGGCTTTTCAAAACATAGAGGTGTTGTTGTTCTTTGCTTATGACAGTAGAGGTGTGTGCTGACCAGGAGAGGGCCTCAGTGATATTCACTCCCATAAATTGGTAGCTGGGGACTCGCTCCACAGCTTTTTTCTTCCTGAAATCAACCACAATCTCCTCAGTCTTCTGAGTGTTGATGAGATTGCTGGTGGAACACCAAACCAGCTCCTCCCCATATACAGTCTCATCATCGTTGGTGATCAAACCACGTGTCATTTGCAAATCTGAGCATACATCCACCCTTTAACAGTGCCTTTTGTCTAAAATGTTATTTCATAGGTAATTCTGTACCTTTGGACAGAGTCAAACTAGTTGTATCTCATTAACAAACTGTTGTCTGTCATTAGTGACTTTGACTATTATCAATAAAAAAAAATCTTTACACATGTTCAAACTGATCAGTTTTCTAGAATCAGAATCAGAATGCTTTATTTGTAAAGATATGTCAGAGCTATAACGAAACTGAGTTCCAGAACACCCATCCAACAGCTGTCTGAGGTCATACAGCCCGTTGTACAGGCGCAACCTTCTAGTGCTAAACAATCAATAATAATAATGCTTCTTACAACTCAAACGGCCTGAACAGTATTCAACCTTTAGTGAACTTTCTAATGAACCATGAAAGAGTCTTAATGCCATCTGTGGGCAATAGTGCAGATCAAATTCGAAGCATTTCCTGTATTAATTATAGTGTTCTGGTTTGTCTGTACTGGAGGGTCTGTAGCTGAAAAATCAACATGAGCCTGTTTGCTTCAATATTTTTTTCTGTTTGCACTTTCTCCTTTTCATACCTCTGAGGCCCCAGTTAAAATTAGGTCTGCGTTATTGTAATAGACACTGAACCTCACAATACAGCAGCTGACCCATTTTTAAAATTGTAAGTAATTTGCAAGTAGAGAGCAAGTAAAAGACAAAATGCAGTCGGGGTGGGGTGCATATACCCATCATGGGCGTGAATGTCATTGTAATCTGGGGAGTTTATTGATTTCTTTGAATTGTTCGTTTTTGAACAGCACACAGCTTTAATCACTTTAAAAAACAAGAATTGGGTACACAAGTTTGAATTTGTTGATTGATTTCTCTAATCCACACCAGATCAAAAGTATACACCAATTACTATTTGGTTAAATGTCCCTTAGCAAGTTGCACTTTGACCAGAAGCTTTTGGTTGCCATCAACAAGCTTCTGGCATAATTCTGGCTGGATATTTGACCACTCTTCTTGAGAGAACTGGTATAGTTAATTTAAATCGGCTGGTTTCCTGGTACACACCCGGCCTTTAAGCATAGTACAGGGGCTTCATCCTTGGTCAGGAACCTCTCAGTCCATGAGGATGTGAAACTTGCTCAGTGATGTGAAACTTGTTGATAGTGATGCTGGGGTTCCAGCAGTTTCCAGTTCATGGGAGGCTTGAGCCTTGGTGGTTTCCGTGGTTGTTATTGAACACCCAGACCTTGGCAAAGTGGTGACACTGAATGACTTGTACTTACTTACAGTTGTTTGAACTGATGATCTTGGAGTCTGTATTCGTTTAGAAATGGCCAATTAAGCTTTCCCCAAACCCCAATCTCAACCGTACTGAAAATTTGTAGAAATGTTTTAAAGCTGGGCCCATTTATGAGTGTATGCAAACTTTTGATCACAGGAGTAAATCAGGCCCAAACCAAATGCTGAAACCAGACAATCTTACTGTACTACACAAAATCTCTGTTTGTTTGTTTCCAAATTCATCCTATATGATCAGGCACACGGGTACATCGTAGGTCCCTGAAGGTTCATATCTATGTCAGATACTATGATGTCATCATCTTGCCTAGCAACCATCTGCTGTACTAACAAGCTCAGGTGACCCACTTGTAATGTTTATGCACCTAAAACACCTTAGAAAGGCACTATATAATTTTAATTTCATGAAGAAAGCATCTAATTTATATCCACAAAATGTATTAACTGATTATGCGTGATATGATGCCATCGTGTTGCATAGCAACCCTGTAACAATGGACTAAAACCAAAGGGCCAAACAATACTATAATCAGTTATTTTCAGCAGCCAATGAACCATTTAGTTTTTATTCAGTTGTGATGAGGAAGTTGAAAACAAAAGGTCAACATGGAGGCAAAAAACAGCAAAAGTAAGAGAATTTATTGTGAAACCCAGAGAGGATGCTCTCCACCGAGGCCAGTTTACTGTTTCAGAATTTTTAAAGAAAGTGATCTCAACCGGCACCAAATTAAATGGATTTTTCATTAAACGATGCGCTACCTCTCTGTCGCGTATCATGAAATTCAGCTGGGCAGATTTTGCGCAATCATGCTCACACACAAAGAAACAACAATAACCAGATCCCACTGCCTCAGTTCTCACTGTCGCAGAGATACTGTATACAGTGACTGCTGGAGAGAGAGAGATGAGCATTTTCTAAACATAACTTTTGAAAAAAGTGAATCTTGCATCATGAAATAAGAAGCATCTATGAAGTATTCCCTAACAAAACTACAACATACATTTATACATCTTTCTTTTATGCACATCGATGACCTGGAACACCACAGTTCATCTGCCAAGTGGTTCGGTTGTCTCTCAGCAAGAATATACAAAAAAACTAGCAGATCATAATTTATAGAACCTGTTGGAGGTGTGGAGTCTGGCCAAAGGAAGAACCCATAAACCTTTGATGTGGATCACTTTCTTTAAAATTATGGGATCGGACACAGCCTTGGAGGAGGATGAGTACTTTGAGTGCTGCTCTAGTTAGATCAAAATCCCTCTCAATCTGACTAATATTTCTTTCAGTCTGTTACATTCTATTAAGTACACTCTACGAGAGTGTCGGTTTTTCTCACCTATTGTTACATAGAAAGATATCTGCATGCAGAATGCACATGGGGGGTGGGGGGTGGGGTGGGGGGGGCAGAACCATTATGTGTGATGCATTTATCTTTGTGGGAGGCAGTGGTGAAGCAGCGTGAGCAGAAGGCAGCATAGTCCCCACTCCATCACCCATACTAAAGAGATAGGAGCTGGAGAGAGAGAGAGAGAGAGAGAGCTGTTTGAAAAAGAGCATCAGAACTATGTTAAGGATGGGGAATTGGTCCTGGAGAAATTTTCTTTTAAAAAAGGGAAATAAGGAAAGAGAAACCATTTCAATTTGAGGAAAGGATGATGGTGGTTTCAAAAGAGACAGAGGAGAAAGAGAAACCTGTGTAAATTGAGAAGCACTAGAAAAAGATGAAAAGAAGAGGAGTTGAAGAGAATAAGGGAGCAGCGAGGGGCGCTGGTGAGGAGCTGAGCATGAAGCGGGACGAATGAAGATGCCTGCGGTGTGTGGAGAAAAGTTATTAATCCTAGTCTGTGTGATCTCTCTCTTTGAAAAAGGTGGCCTGCCGCAACATGAATCATATGTGTAAAATTTGGTCAGTTGCTAAAACTGTATTTTAAACAGCTAACACATAATGAACATGTGCATGATAGTGTATGAGATTCTTAAGGATGAGACATCTGGTCTGAACTTTGGGGTCACTGTGCCCATCTGTCTTGGAGGACTGAAATAGTCAGAAATCAGGGGAAATTACCTGTTTTTAATTCGCAACCTTGAGAAGTTTCCAAGCACGGTCTCCCAATCTGGAAAAATTTGAAGGGTAGGTTATGTTCAAATCATTTCTGGAAAGATTATTGTGGAAAACCTCAGCAGCATTGTTCCAGATATGGTTGAGATTTAGGCTTAGAAGCAAATGCTTTTGCTGTCTTAGCTGAGGCATCTCTGGACGCTGGGGGTAGTGGCATTAGAAATCAGGGTATCATATCAGGGTACATACATACCCAGAGTGCTGCAAAGGTGGCTGTTCTCATCAGCTTTTAACTTCCAGGCCAAGCTGCAGCCAGTGCATTTAACTGATACGTTTGCTCTCTTAGCAACTTACACAGTGTAACCAAAATCACTTCACACAACAATTATAGCTTGTTGCCTTGCTGGCTCTAGCTGGATAAAGACATTATGCTTCAACAATGTTTCACTAGGCAGCTGGTGCTTTGAAAGGCTGGCTAGCATTCTGTCTTAACCAAAACTGTGTGAATAAATTTATCAAAACTTGCAAACTGTCTGAAATGAATCTTGTTAATTGTAAAAAGCGGCCTTGAAATACATTTGTCTCTCAGACCTTCTTTTTTTGGAAACACAAGCGTGGTCCACAGCAGCGCACAGGCTATTTTACTTGAGCTCGATGTCAACAGATCTTCAAGGCAAAACACGCGTGAAAGAAGCACATTTTATCTGCAAGATGTCGTACCATCGTTTGGTTTCTGCAAAAATCTGTTTCATTGTGGGGTGGTTCTTTTTTTTCTGTGAAATTAGTGTTATTTTTTTAAGTAGTGAAAAGCAGAGTAAAAGGCAAGCTCGGGTGAATAGAGCAGTACTTAAAGGTGGGTGCAGCTTTGTGGGTTTAACTCAGATAAAAATACCATCTAAAAAAAAAACCTCTTAAGTGTTACATTTAAATTCTTTATATGTGAGTTTAAGTCTAAGAAGTTTTTGTTCAACACTCTGTATCTCACCATAAAAGCCCTAAAAGATTCAAAGCATTCCTGACTACTCTTGCCACACACATATAATTTTCATCCTGTGGTTTTTGGAGGATCAAGACAAATTTCAATATTAGTTTAGAGATTATAAATTGGAGAGGAGAAATGGGCACATTGTGAAACGGTCCTTACTATCAGTCAAAGAAACACTAGCGTCGTCATTAAATGAAAACTGGCAAATTCTGTCTCTGTCTTCAGAGGATTCTCATTAAAATCCTCTTATCATAGTGAAGGGTTTCAGCTTCAGTGGAGCAGCGGCTCACATGATAATGACTTCAGTGACATTGCAGCCATTCTGTGCATATTAAAATGTCCATCTGTAAAGGTGATTTTAAATAGGTCTGAATATTCAACTTCACTTAGCGGTTTCATAAATCCTACACAAACAAAACCAAAAAGGGAGAAAAAGAAATAAAAAAAAAAAATAAAAAAAAAAAAAAAAAAAAAAAAAAAAAAAAAAAAAAAAAAAAAAAAAAAAAAAAAAAAAGAAAAAAAAAAAAAAGGAAGACGCCTGGAAAGTTTTAGCATCGGTCACAAAATATAGCTACAGATTTTCCTGTGAAGTCTCAGAGCAGTCCACACGAAGCAAAAATAGATCATTTGTAAATGTGAATGAGATTGCCCAAAGTGCTGAAGAGTCTTTAAGGTTGACGTTAAAGAGAGCTGCTTACTGGCCCAATGGAAGTGTGCTAATGTTAGCTAGCAAAGCCATGGAGGGATACTGTCAACATTATCGTTAGCTGCATCAAAGCAAATGAGCAAACTGTGCTCCTATGATATATAATGACTGTTAAAAAAGATTAGTAACACAGTATAATGGCCACTGGCCCAAGACATATTTCATGATTTTTGTTGTCATTCACTCAAAATTGCTTAGAACCTAATCTTCACTTATGCATCATAACATGAGGAATTATTGATGAAGGCTTTTCATAAACTGCAGCAATAATAAACCACATGTAAGTGTGTTATAAAGTACTGTGCAAAAGTCTTGAGCCACCCTTCGTTTATTTATAATTTGCTACGAAAATGAGAAATAGGTGCAGTGATTTATTGAGACATGCAAAGATACATGGAAATACAATATATAAGGGGCAAAAAAGAATTTGTACAATTCTAACCAGCTTCAAAGTCAATATTTGGCATGATCATTTTTATTCTTCAACACAGCCTGAACTCTCTTAGGCTTCTTGAAAGGACATCTTTGGACGTTGGCTGCCTTTTATTTCTGTAAAGGTGACCCCACACTGCTTCACTAATGTTGATGTCTGGACTCAATATTATTGAAGCCATGACTAATAGTGTTCCATTGTGTGTTTTTCTATCCAGGCATGCTTTTAGTGCATTAGCGCTGTGTTTGGGATCATTGTGATGCTGAAAAATGAAGCCATTACCAATCAGAGAGTTTCTAGATGGTATTCCACGGTAGATAATCTGCATTCATAATTCCATCAGTTCTGACAAGATCTGCAACACCACTGGCTGAAAAGCACCCCAAACCATGACAGAGCCTCCATCGTGTTTTACAGATTGCTGCAGACACTCACTGTTGTACCTCTCCCCTGACCTCCACAAATATACAGATGGCTCATTTTCTCAGCCTTTCCTTCCTCTTCCTCTGTCCCTTTCATAAGAATGGCTTCCTGACAGCCACCCTTTCACTGAGACCTGATCAAGTTTCAGTGAACAGTAAATGGATCATCTGAAGGGCCAGATGCATGCGTCAGGTCCTTGCTAGAGTTTTTCCTATTTCATAAGGACATGACTTTCAGATACTGTTCATTTGCTGTAAGTATTTTTATTATTATTTATTTATTTTTGTTTTTTTTAAGCCTGTGGTGTCTTCCACTTTGTCCTCCACTTGTCCAGTTTCATCAGTCTTTTAGACCATGCTGCACATCATGTTGACAGTCACTAGGTTTTCAGCTAATAACACTTTGGGAATCACCTGAGTGGTGCAAAAAAATACAAGTTTATGTTTGTCAATTTTTTTACATAGCTCCAGACCACTTCTAAAAAAATTCCTAGAAAGTCTGGACCCCTGGAAGTAAAATATAAAGAAATGAGGGGTGGCGAGACCTTTGCACAGCACTGGAAACATTTAACAAATGTTTGCATATGGCTTGTTAATACTACACAAAACAAAAATGAAATCAGCCTTTAAATTTCCCAACATTGCCTCATTATATACTTTATATTTTCCCCTCTCAGTCCACTAAAGGACTTGAAAAGAAGCACGTAGGGGAAAAAAACCCCAGCCAATTCCTATCTTCCTATATGCTCTTTGACTCCTAAAGAAACTTGTATAGTTTTTTTCTACATGCAGATATTTTCTTAAGCAGTAGAAGCAATTGTGAAAGTGATGATAGCAGATAGCAGCATTACAGTGAGTGATGCATGGCAGCAGGAGATAAAATCACAGATCGGTTAGTCTGCCAAGACACAATACCGTATTGCATATGAATATCACTCTTGAATAATGTGTCCTATTACTACTGACATAATTTAAATATTTAAATGCTGATGCAGTTTCTCATAGGCTTTGGGTAACATCCATCTTTTTGTCATTGCCAGTCTTGTCTTTTACACACACATATACATACATATACATTTTATATGCAGAGAGGGAGGAGAGGCTAACATAAGCAGGTATAGGGTATTGCAAAAAATCATTTAATTATGAAATTCCCTTTTTGTGCTACTATTCCCATGCCTAATATACATAAAATAGTACTGAAAAAAACAAGGATGAGATTTTGCAGTGCTGAAGCCTCATATTAGCTGTGTGTAAACTAAAGAATTCATTTTTTTAACATAACTGTGGATTTTGTGCCCCTTTAATAGGAAGGGGTGTTTTCACAGCCAGTGTGAGCTGGAGAATAATTACAGCTACCAAATGAGCACTATTGTGTTATGAGCTGGTA